>CAUYLG010054295.1:0-33815 GCA_963573385.1 Cacajao melanocephalus
AAAATATATATATATATATATATATATATATATAGACACAGACACACACACACTCTTTGTTTGTGATATTTTTTATATATATATATATATATATATATATATATATATATATATATATGAGGGGTTTGCACTTACCAAGTAAGCTAATTGTCATATACCTGCAGACCTTGAGTTTGATATATATGTGTATAAACGCACAAAAAGTATGTCTGGAAATAGATATGGCAAACTAACTGCTCATCTTTCCAACAGGAAAGATTTTCGGGATGGGGACAACTGAGATAAGAGGTTGTCAACATAATGTCTTAATTATGTAATTCAAAATAGTGAAAATAAAAGTTTTTGATTGAAATAAACTATTTACCAATCAGCTATGGTATTATCTCTCAACATATGTCCTTGATATTTAAAAACATACCAGCCCTCCTTTGCATGACACCACTTCTCAAATCAGGGAAATTTCATCTTTCTCTCATCAGGAAGCCACATGGTTTCTGGCCACTGGGTTCAGTGTACTTTGTGCTTTGGGGCCAGGACAAAGTACCCCAGCACCCTCCTCAACAAGAGAGCCAGATCTTGTATACAAACACTTCTCTTAAGTCACTGATGCCTTTGCTAAGAAGAATTCTGCATACACAGTTCCTGAAAGCTAACAGCCCAGCTCTCTGAAGTTGTCTGCCAAAACAGAACTTCAAGGCAGTAAGTTGTAATTATATTATTCAACAATGATTTATGAACCACCCACTCTGTGCCGGACATAGCACTGCTCTCAGGGCTGGGTACACAGGAAGGAACAAATCAAAGGTCCCCGCCCTCTCAGAACTCTCATTTGTGGGGGAGATGGACAGACAAACTCACACATGGATATGTAATAACACCAGAAAACATTAAGAGCTATGGAGAAAACAGTGGCATAAGCAATCCACAGAGTGATAGGCAGTGGTAGTTACACAGGGCAGTCAGCTGTGACTTCTCTGAGTAAGTCACATTTGAGCCAAGGGCTGAAATAAAGAGAAAGTCACACAGACATGTGGGAGGAAAGCATTCCAGGCAAAGGAAACAGCAAGTGCCAAGGCCCTGCGGCCTTTTGGTTTTGATTGATAGCAACAGGTTAACCTCTAAAAGGGCTGCACCAATTCACACTCATCAGGAGGGATGAGTGTGAGCACCTATTCCCTTACATTTTTCCCAGCACTTCACCTACCATATTCCCTTTATTTTCCATAACAGATAATTACTATTGCATCATATCTTGTGTAATATCCATAGAGGGACTCAAAGGACTGATGATAGGAGACGAGGAAATGAAAAAAAATGCAGCTCCCATTCAGTACTCCCTGTACCATACACTGCACCCTGCCACACACACACTTGACAGATGTTTCAATTTATCCTCACATCAAACCTTTAAGAGAGGCATTAGGTACCTATTTTTGCATGCAAAAAAAAAAAATCTAGATCCTAGAGACTTTAAGAAATCAAGCCAAAGGCGTTTGATTCTTAGGCTGTAACAGGAATTGGACTTCAGGTGAGCCTACCTTCAGAACCTGAGCTCCTTCCATTCCACCAGGTTGCTCCCTAGTCCAAGGGCAGAGAAGAGCTTGTCAATCCTACACGAGGGACAAGCTCTAGCCTGAGTGCAGCTGGTTGCCCTGGGTAATTTCTTGCATATGCATTTGATTTTTCTTTTACTGGATCTTTTTAACAGCAAAAGCCAATATTCCCCAACGCGCCAGGAATTTATCTACAGCTGAAGGAAGTTACTGTCAGGAAGATGTGGATATGAATAATTAAGGCCCTATTAAACATGCACACTTCTTGTAATAAATCTCAAATTAGAATGTGCCAAGATCTTGTTAAACCTGCCAACACATATTCTCAAATAAGGTGGGAATATAATTTGGAGCTTATCAGGAGATTCAACCTTTCACAGAAAAATACTATTTAACTGTTCAGAATTTTAATCTGGAGATTACCTGAATTTGTCTCATCTATCATTCCATTGTGTTTATGCCCATTGTGAAAACTCAAACAAGTAATTTCTCTCAAGATGCCCTCAAGTGGGGTGTATCTTGATACATATTGCATTAAACCTGATTATTTCTGACATTATCCAAAAGAGCCTCACTCTAAATATACTTCCCTTAAATTCTAAAAAACAAAAATGTTCACTCATCAGTGACTTAAATAGAACTTTTTGGGAAGTCCAGGAGCTATGCTTTCTCATGTGGGTAGGGAGAGAGCACTGTAGTTAAAAGAGCACACGCTCTGAGTCTGATTGATTTCCTGTCCCGGCTCCACTACTTACCTCTTGTCAAATGGGAATGGCAGGAATGCCTCCTGCACAGGGTGGTTTTAAAGATCTCATGAGTCAACCACCTAAAGCGCTGCCTTCCGCATAGTAAGTGCCAGCTGTAATTATTATCATTGAGCATATCCCAATAATAAAAACTGATGTTACCAAAAACATGCAATGGTTTTTAGTAACTTTTCATCTTTCCAATATAAAAAAATACAGGTTTATTTTTATAATCTCATAAACAACTCATATGAACAAATAAGAAAACAGATTCTTAAGTATAACATAATGAAGTGTTAAATATCCCTGTGGCACTGGCAGAAACCAATAAAACTATATCTATTTTGCCATCAGGGAATCTGAGATACCAGTGGCTGAGACATTTGGTTTCAACCTCCCAGAAAAGAGGAAGGCAACACAGAGGAGGATGCCCACCTTTCATGACTCTTTAAATGGTGTCTTGGTGCTTTCTGTTCCAATAGGCCAGTACATTCTTTAAATATAGGCTTAATTTGAACACACAAGCTGTGCAACCTCAGACAAAGCAAATAACCAGGCTGTGCCTCTGTTACCTCATCTGTAAGGTAGACAACAATAAAAACACATAGCTCCTAGGGTCACGGTGGAGAAAATGAACCAAAATCACAGACAAGTCCTCTACACACATGCATGAGCTGCTGGAAAGGCATGCCCACTTGCCTGTTCTAGAGTGGGTCTTTCTAAGGTGGCAAATAGTCCAGATCCTCAAGCCAAAGAAACAGTGGAGAAAAGCCACAGCAGGAAAAAATAATGAACATATTGTTTCTACAGACACCCCTCAGATTCTTAAGATCACACTGCAGAATTAACCGTCCATGGTCCATGCCCACCTGTGAAGCCACTGAAGGTGGAAACAGCAGCAGCTCATCACAGACTTTTGTGCCACCTGACCTCCCACTGAAAGCTGAACTTCTCTTTGCTAGTAACTGGAGAACAAATTGTGCAAAATGATTGGACTGACCCATAAATCTGTGGCAGTAACCCACTGGAAGGGTAACCATGTGATTCTGCAGAATCTGTAAATCTCACCCAGATAGATGGCAAACGCATTGAAGTCCCTGGTCAGGGGCCTCAGATTCCTAGGCCATATCCCCAACCTCATCTGTACTCTGGGGACAGGGATGGCAGAAAGAGGATGGACTGGGAAGAGTGACAGTTCACAAGGATGACCTATGTCCTCCACAAAGATATAAAACTCCTCTCATTTAAATGACAAAAGAAAAAAACCAGAAGAGAAAATATCTGTGTGGTCTTCGGGGGAGAGAACAAATCAGATACTGAGACCTGAACCTAGCTCCGGAACAGACAGCCCAGAAGAAAGTTCACACAGACAAAGCATTTAACACCGTGCCAGGCCCACAGTGTTCACTTCATACCGGTGCTAGTCGCTGCCCTCCTTCTCAACACAGAACACAGCTATAACAGCAGCCAGTGTGCTACAGGCCAAGGCACAATGCTAAGTGCTTTACACGAATTATTTCATTTTCTCCTCAAAACAATCCTAAGGAGCAGGTGCTATTCTCATCTGCACTTTCCTGCTGAGATAGCTGAAGCTTAGAGAGGCTAGGAGACGTGCCAGGATCACACAATTAGTACGCGGCAGGACCATCTGCATCACTACTTCTAAATGGTATCATCTCCGTATACCATGGGATCTTTTAAGAATGGTTCTTGCTACGTGCAACTCTTTTGGGAACTGCAAATGGTATATAAAGTCAGAAAGAGCTGGCATGCTTTTCTGACTTTTCGCCACCCCACCCCAGCCTTTGGATGCTGTGATGGTTGATTTTACGTGTCAGCTGGACTGGATTGTGGGGTGCCAAGACATTCTGTGAAACATTATTCTGGCTGTGTCTGTGAAGGGGTGTCTGGATGAGATTCACATTTGAGTCAGTGGGTTGAGTAAAGCGGACTGGCCCTCTCCAGTGTGGGTGGGTGGGCCTCATCCAATCTGTTGAAAGCCTGAATAGAACAAAAAGTCTAGGTAAGAGGGAGCTCCTCTTGCCTAACTGTGAGCTGGGATATTGGTCTTTTCCTGCCTTCAGACTGGAACTGAAAAATAGGCTCTTCTTGGGCCTTGAGACTAGCAGATCTTGGACTGAGATTTGTACCATTGGCTCTCCTGTGTCTCTGGCTTGCTCAATTCTCCATAGTCACTGAGCCACATCCTTACACTAAATCCATTTATGTATACATATCTATATATACACATACACATCTGTCTATAGCTCCTTTTGGTTCTATTTCTCTGGAGAACCCTAATACAGATGCCATGCATCACACAAATCCAACTAAAGCCTTCATTAACAGTAGAGCTTTTTTTAATGGTTTATTTAGACACTAAGCATGCAATAACCCAGTGTTTAAAACTAAACTTTAGAGGAATGTCCAACCTAAAGAAGTGCTGCTGTGAAAATAAAATGGGAAATGATTCTAAGTATGGGATGTAGTGGGGAGGGAGAAGGGAACACAGGGCGATGGTGTGCTCTCTGGCCCCTGCAGAACCTTTCTGCATTACTGTTTTGTTGGCTCCTCTAACACACCACATCCATTTGTGCACACACGCTATCCCACAGCGCAAGCTCAAGAAGCCATCTGCGTGGCTCACTCAGCATATCCCCCACAGGTCTCCTCACCTAAATGAGTCTAGGTAAGGACCTGAAAGAGACTAAACAAATGGTAGAAGGAAACGCTGTTTTGGGGACAGAACCTTCTTTGCAGCTGCTGTCTCTCTCTCATTTACAACACAGACTCCCCTGGCCCTCAAACTAGGCTCAGTGGGGATTAGCTGTTATGAGCTGGAGCCAGATCAGCCATTACTGTATGTCCCATGGGAAGCAGAGCTGAGACCTCACTCTGCTCTGGCAGGCCTCTCACCAGGCCACTGCTCCTGAAAATTAGCTCTTTCATCATGACAAGCCGCCTAAAGCACAGGAGCTAAGAGATGACCTATGGGCCCAATTCATAATATTTATGTTCCTGCCACTTCCCTGCCTTCTATCTCTGTTCAGTACCTTTGGCTGGCTGAATCAGAGACCCCCCCGCAACCAGACACTGTGGGGATGGAAACTATAATTGCAATTGTCAGTGGTGAGCGGCTCTTACGGTGAGGGCTACATACCTACAATCCACCTGCATTTCCCAGCTCCTTCCACCAGCTTCAGCCAAAATGCAAACTGACACTACCTCTTTAGTTAGATTAGGATAAGGCCAGTTTAATTCACTCCTTAAGTGCATCAGCATTTATTTTAAAGCCACATATCTCTCAGATCACAAGACATGAACCTGCTCCAAACCTATCACTAGATGCATTGTAAAAATTCACACAGAAAGCTAGAAGCAAAAATTAAAAGTGAATGTGAATGCAAGGCTGATACTTAGGAATGTAAGTTGCTTTAAGTTCTTGATAGTAAAAATACCCACTCATGCAATTCAACAAATACATATTGACCAACTACTGTGTGCCAGATATAGACTGAGGAGATGAAGAGATGAAGCCAAGCCTACATGAGCTCAATGTTCTAAAGCACTCCACCAAACCTCCCTCCGTTTGCCAGGAAGGAGTTGTGTGAATCTTTGCAAAGATCTTCCCAGCGCCACATTCACCTTGATAATGATAGTTGTCATCTAAGGAAGTCACACATTCCAAGCATTATTCAGCCACAGGATTTTCAGCATTCCATTTATTGAGCACCTATATCAGGTACTGTGATAAGTACTATGCACACTATAACATTTAATTCACCTGACATCTCTGCAAGGTAGGTGTTAGTACTATCATTTTACAGAAGTTCAGAGAGATGTTAAACAACTTTACAAAAGTCATGTAATCAGCAAATGGTGGAGGAGCCGGGATTCAAATTTCTAGTCTATCTGTACTTCCTGGGCATCCACTGTGATTCCCAAAAGATTCAAAGGAGGCCTGCTCTTCACTCAGCTGTACAGCAGTGTTCACGCTACTCTGAGGCCAAGGGACTATTTGTTCCTCTGTGTGAGAAAAAGGAGCAGTGAAGTGACTGGCAAGCCTGCGGCTGTAAGTCCCAGGTGAGTTGCCTCCCCTGAGTCTGCCTTGTCATCTCTCAAATAAGGAAGGTGAACAAAGGGATCCATAAGATGTCTTCCAACTCCAGTCTTCTGAATCCCTGCAACTGGAAGACCTGCCAAAGTGTGGCCGAGAAGACCTAGCTCATTTCCAGGGCATGCAGCACATAATCAGACCCTAATCAGGGTCCACCGGAGACAAACTGACTCCAAAAGACCTGTGTGTTAGGCCATTCCTGCATTGCTATAAAGAAATACCTGAGGCTGAGTAATTTATAAAGAAAAGCAGCTTAATTGGCTCATAGTTCTGCAGGCTATATAAGCATGGTGCCCGCATCTACTCAGCTCCCAATGAGCCCTCTGGGAGCTTTAACTCATAGAGGAAGGCAAAGCAGGAATAGGCATGTCACATGGTGAGAGAAGGAGCAAGACAGAGAAAGGGGAGGTCCCAGACACTTTTAAACCACCAGATCCTGGTGAACTGAGCAAGAACTCACGCATCGCCAAGGGGATGATGCTAAACCACTGGGGAGGGGCCCATCCCCATGATCCAGTCACGGCCTACCAGGCCCCACCTCCAACCCTGGGAATCACATTTCAACATGAGATGTTGAGGGGACAAAAATCCAAACCACATCAACCTGCCGCAGCACATCCAGGCAGACGTAACACTCCCCAGCCCTCTCAGTGACCTTCATGTTCCACCCTAATTTCATCTGACTTGTTGAAATAGAGCCATTTTTTAAAAAAGATTAAAGTTCTACTGACTCAAATCACATCACTACTCCCCTGCATCCAAAGTAACACACACACCCAAAAGCCAGTGATAGAAACTCCTGAGCATGGCCTGCGAGGCCCCAGGTGGTCACTCTGGCTTCTGCTCCCCTCTCTGGCCCTGCCTCGGCTCCCACGCCCCAGCTGTCCACTCCAACCTCCCCAGGCACTGAGCTCTTCATGATCTTTTCCTTCTTGGATCGCCACCCAACAGAGTACCTAGCACAAAACCAGCAGCCGGTAACACTTGCCAACTGCTTGAAAGAACAAGCATTGCTTATCTCAACGGGCCCTGTATGATTACCATAGTGACTGGCTGGTCAGCACCACAGATTCTTCTCCACTTCTATGAGCTGGAGGAGGGGAATGTGCCATGTTTTGTGCAGATAGCAAATGCTCTGCTCTGCAGGAGCTAAGGAATATATACAAAAGTGTTCTCAGATGATACAGTGCCACGCAAATAGAAAGCGCTTTCATATATATGTCTGTATATGTATAGATACTACATTTGATCTTAGCCAAAAGGCCGAGAGGCGATTGTGTGTAGACAGAGAGGCAGACAAACAAACAGATGTCTGCTGAAAGAATACATATATAACAACAAACATTTAAATCATGGTCCAAGGCAAAATATGTTAAGTGCAAAGTGAGTATCACAAATAGTAAGTGCTGCAAAAAATGAGGGTGAGTCTAAGAGGGAGAGGGGAGGTTACCCAGGAGAAAAGAACTTCATTCAGGCCCTAAAAAGTGGTACAGATCAATAGATGTCAGCAGCCAGAGCAGCATAAGTGTGGCCCCTACCCACTTGCATCAGTCTCACCTAGGGTGTTGGTCAACTCTCTGCCTACTAGCAGTGCTCCCAGAGTTGGGCTTGGGAGCCTATAGTTTTTATCACATGCTCAGGTGATTCTGATGCACATTAAAGTCATCACCAAGCCCACCAGGCAAAAGGGCGTAAGTGTACAAAGCTGTGCAGGACAATAATTTGACAGAACTACGAAGTAGCAGCTAGAAATACACGTTAGGCTCGAGAGCTAGGTCTGGATTCTACAGGTAAAGGAAAGATGCTGCAGGCTTTTGGATAAAGGGGTGACACTGTGAATACGATGTTCTAGAAAGCTTGGGAAGCAGCTCAGGAGGGACTGGGAAAAGAGTTGAGGAGGAGGGGGCCAAGTCGGAAGCCACAGACCTCCAGCAAACAATGGGTCCCTCCCCAGGTTGAGACCCCCATGTTGGCCATCACTAGGGACCAATCAGGGACATGGAGAAGCCCCCCTAATCTACTGCATGGACATCTGCTCTGGTCTTTCTGATAAGCCCAAGCCTGAGGATCTTTTGATAAAAAAAGAAACACACAGGATCTCAAGGCAAGAGTGAGAAAATCTTATTTGCAGACCAAGAGAGTAAGAGATCCTTCAGAATTCAAGTGCTCAGGCACTGGTACTTGGCAGGATGTGCTGTATGCCAGGCACCCAAGTTCCTGGAAACTAATGAATAGTAACTGTAATCTGGTCAAAGCCGAGAACCTACATTTCTCAGGAACACTGACATATCCACATTAAATCTATAAATACCTAAAGATTTCTGGGAGCACTGAATAGAAGTGTGAGATTTTCCAGACAGATGTGTCTGTTTGTTGGGAGATGAATCTTAGTGACCTCTACTATTACTAAACAACAACAACAAAAAAAGACAAAACAATCAGAAGTTGGAGACTATATAAGCATCGTGTCCAATGCATCATTGTGAACGTGAAGCAGGTTGGGCAGTTTCCATCTTGAATGGGGAGTTTAAAAGGTGCCCCACCAGGGCCCAGTGAGTCCTACTCTCCGGGGGTCTCTGCCAACAGAGCCACTCCTCCCTCCCTCCTTGCTTCTGCCTGGCTCTTGCGCTGTGAGTGGTACAAAATTCACTATCTTCACAAGAGTGCACAGATTCCATGAGACAGACTTGCCTCAAAACAATGCAGATACATAACTTGAACTCCAGCTGACATAGTGTATGAGCGTCCAAATAAGTTTCTTTTCTGCTGAGACGAATAGAAGAGGTGACTTTTCAAAAGCTTTCCTCTTTCAAATATATGAACAGGGTTCCAGCCAAAAGGAACTACATCATTTCCACCTGTCTGAAGGTAGACAGGCTGTAAACATTCCAGCAAGATGTCTTGGGAGTCCTTTAAGCTCTGTGCAAGAAAGTAAATGGTTTGAGAAAGGTCTCTCTAATTAGCTAGTGCAAACTGAGAGCAAAAATGTTTCAATTCCAGGAGTGCGGGAGGGTTTGGTCGCAGAACGCATTTCCTGTGCTTCTTGCTCTGGCGCTCCATATTCTCTCCAAAGCAGACAATGTTTTTCTGGCCCTGTGGTTTCAAAGATAACCTTCATGGTAAAAATCAATAGCTGTAACACAGTCTTTGGTTCAGAATGAAGCAATAACCCAGGTTCTAAGACAGGTCCCCTGTTGAGGTCAGAGAGGTGCTGACATAGACGCCTCATTTTCTCCTCACAGTCCTAACATTTGTAATCGCTGCCCTCTGGCTTGAGGAGACACACCTTTGCTGTCTTGCCTTTCTCTGGCAGGAGAGATGCTTACAGCCTTCAGACTGTGGTTCCCAGCGCACTGAGAAGAGCTGGGTCTCTAAAACCATTTAAATTGACTGCTGGTTTATTTGCACTTCGGTGTTGCACCCAAGGGAGCGCCCCTCAACAAGGGGGATACCACTCCTGATGCTCAGAAAAAGAAGCTAAATGCCAAAAACCACACATGGCGAGATTTTGCCCCCGTGACATGTCCACAGACGGCACATTTACAGAGGCAGAGAGCACACCAGCAGTTGCCTGGGGTTAGGGTACAAGTGAGATCTCAGGGAATCTGGGGAGACAATGGACATGTTCACAAACTGGATTGTGGTATAGTTGCAAAACTTGAAATTTTATTAAAATTAATGGTGTACTTAAAATGGGCAACTGCTTTGATATTAAATTACACATCAATAAAACTATAAAAGAGATACATTCATTGAATAGCAAATATGGGAAAATACAGGTTAAAAAAAAACACAGAATACCAGATATTAAATCATATGCTATTTTTTTAAAAAAAAACGTATCATGCACACATTGGCTTAAGAGGAATAAGAGAAGGCAATACGCTAAAATGTTTATAGTGATTGTTCTCTATGTAGCAGAATGACGGGTGCTTTTCACTTTCTCCTTTATGCTTCCTGTATATTCCAGATTTTTATCATGAACATGCACTTGCTTTCATCATTGAAAATTAATGCTGTAATTGAGTAATGCACCTATGAAATAACTGGCCACGAGTATATAACTGAAGAGTTAATAGCAAAGTCTGAGATGACACTGCTTATGGCCCCTGCAATTGAGCAGATATTTAATGGCTACTGTGAAACTCAGGGACCTAAAAGATTTAAGCTCTCCCTTGTCAAGTAAGCACACCCCCTGCCCTCATCAAGCCCAACGTATGTGTCCCCAGAAGGCCTTGCACAGGGAAAGCAAACATTAATTAACTTGCATATTGCACGTGCACACACCAGTCCCCTGTTAACACACTGGAACAAATTTCAACATGTTCAAGTCAATCAAATACAGGTGAGAGGAACTGAACTACATAATAAAGCTTGAGCCCTGCGGTGCCCATCCCCAATCTAGAACACAGCCTATCTGTACAAATGCTTCTTTTTTTCCCCCTGTGAAAAAGGCTCTTTATTTTCTTGGAATACACAGTCTTACTGTAACAGAGGATTCACTGACCCTAACTAATGATTTTCTCTCCTTCAATATTAATATCACACACTGGATCTCTAGGTACTTTGCAGTACCTACAGAATTTTCTAAAATAATGAATACTCTGTACCACGCTAACACAGGAGTTTCTCCATCCTTGGTGTTAAGATTGAGGACAAGGGTCAGCTGAGGCCAATCCTGCAGTTTGCTGGTTTGGAGAAGGATCCTAAACTGAGCAGACAGCAAGTTCCCTTGACTGGCTCAGGAGGAAACCTTGAGGGTGGTATCCTTAGCTCATCAGCATTTTTCCATGATTGACCTCTGTCTATCATAGGGACAGGTCCTGCAGCCTAGTTTGCACCCCAGAACCCACCAACCCCATTCAGATCACAGCTGCTGGAGCTGTAGGCAGCACAGCTGACCCAGTTATTCTGTCCTCTGACCTCAGGAAGGGAATTTACAGTATTATTCCTCTCCACTGGTAATCTGAAATAAGGCTCTATAAATTCCAGAGCTGTGGGACAGACATTTGCCACCAATGTACCTGGTAAAGCAGGTAAACGCAGGCTCAGAAAAGAGCAGTGCAGAGCAGAAAAGCAAAGAACACAGAGAGAAGAGACCAAGAGTTGTTTTTTTGGCCCCCTTAGTTCTCTAGCTCCTGGTAACAGTCTCTGTGAGGTCAACAATCAGGCTGCACAAACTACCCTCTTTGCCTCCTGATTATTCCTCCTCCTACCCTGAATGAGTCTTTGTGACTTACATCAAAGGAGGCTTAGATAAAGAGCCTACAAAATAAATTTCTCCCTTAAAATAGGAACTACTTCCCTGGGCTCTCTGCCTAGAGGCATTAGCAAAAGGATAGCCAGAGGAATGAAATATTTTTTCAGGACTGAAGGCCAAGAGAGTTTCAAGTACAAGTTCCTAAGAAAAGGGCTCCTAGGGCAGGTGTCCAGGCTGGAGGCCCAGCAGAACCTTCAGAGTGAATGATCTACTCAGTGAAGGCCAGAAGGAGAGCTTCCCCAGGTCAAAGACCCGGGACACTGTCTGCCTTGCTAACCACTATATCCCATGCACCTAGAACAGCACCTGGCACACAATGGGATCTCAACTAGTACCTGCTAAATTAATTCATGGGTATATAAATACTTGATGGGCATCTACCTTTTTCAAAAAGTTCTAGGCACAGGCTCAAGAAGTTACATATACCAAGGTGGAAGCAAAAATGTCCAGGGAGCAAGTAACAACCCCATTTGGCAGATATAACAAGCCTATTTACAGAGCTATCGGATGGGACTATGAGGGAGAAGGCTTTGTGTATCAGGCTGAAGAAGCAGTTTTGTCTGCAAGGCTGAACATCCCGCAGCTAACATTTCTAATGACCAGAACACATTTCCACTGGAGTTCATTAAACCTATCCTTTCTACGTGGCCTTCTCATTCTACCTCCTAGGTATCCCTACTGACCCAGGAGACTTGATGGCATCTTCTGCTTTGTATCACGTACCGCAAAAATAAGTCTACTAAAGCTGTAGTCTCAGACTTCACAACCTCTTCCACTTCTGGACATTCTGACCACAGGCACCTAATAACTCGAGTTACAGGATCAGCAAGGCATCATCAGCTGCAGCATCCATCCAACTAAAGGCAATGAGCAAGAATCAATTCACACTAAGACAAAGGATTCAACTCTCTCCATTTTTATAACAGCATGTATACAAGTGTATATATCCACATACACACAGAAAGAATTCAGTTTACAACTGCATCAAGCTCTGACTTTCCTAAACGAAGACATTTTTCAGTTTCTCCTTGTCAATGAAAAAGCATTAACAAACATCTGATTCTCTTTCAAATAAGTATGTCCACAGAAGTGGGAGAGTGATCTGGTAGCAAGAATACACTCTGGCCACAAGACTCGAATGACTTCTCACCGTGGCCTCTCCACTAATTAACAGTATCATCTTGAAGGCATTTTACTTCCCTGAGTCTGTTTCTCTATCTGTAGGTTGAGGCTGGTAACACTCCTCTGTATTGTTATTTCAAAGATTAAGTCAGAGAATGTGCATCAAAGGGACTGACAACGCCTGACATGTGCGAGGGACCCAATGAATGGTAACGGTAACATTGTCACTAACTTCATTAAGTGTAAGTTGTCACATCAGTGTTAGCACATGGCCAGGACACCCATATGTGTCTGCTTTGTAATATAGTCAGAAGTGTACACTGACCTCTCCCCAGCCAGCACACATAACGCCAGCATACAGCCAGTGACCAGAGGACCAAAGAGGTCTAAGGGAAGTAGCAAGTTTTATATCACAGCCACTAGCATCTATCTCCCATTCTTTAGGTTCCTTTGGCAAACCAGCTACCCCTATATTTAGTCCTTGGCTTTGGGACTCCACCCCAGCTCCATGATGGAGCACATGACCCAAACCTAAGCGCACCAAGGAACTGCATTTTCTTGGCCAGGGTGATTGGTCCATGTATGGGCACATTTTCCTTGGACAAGGAAATGTAACGAGATGCTAGCCAGAATGACTGAAAGATGTTTTCTACTAAATGTAAATGCACAGCCCTATGAGACTGGCACTGCGGCAGCCATCTCACCCCATGAGGACAGCCTGCTCAAGAACAGACTTAATACACAGAGGAGAACAGATCTCAGAGATGGGAAGGGGGAACCAAGCTCCCAGTGGCATTTATGAGCTTCTGCATCAAGCTAAACCTAAACCAGAACTGTCTCTTGAATTCTGGTTGTGTCTTAGAACTCCCTTTTTTTCAATCGGTTTGAAATAAGTATTCTGTCCCATGACACTGTAAGAGTCCAGATGGGTACACATAGCAAGGGTGTTCGTGGCTGGTTAGAGGTTTTGGGGGAGCAAGCAGAGATGCCCAGATTACGCTTGGTGAACCATGATTCTACTTTTAAGCCATGGGTTCTGATTAACTCTAGACTATAGAGAAGATGCTCTGAAGAAGTCACTGGGGGCCTCACAGCAAACTGGAAGCCCCTGGGATGAGTGCTCCTAATCTGGGGCAGCACCCTCCAAGCCTGAGAGCCTGAGGTCTGCCCCCGGGGAAAGCTTCTGACTTCCTAGTTGTCTCATCCTTCCAGATGGGTGGGAACGTGATATTTACAAGGGTCATGTTCTCTAGAGCATGTGGTAGAAGCTCCTCATAAATTCTACTTTACTATTTCAAAGGAAAAAAACCACTTGATTAAAACACACAGCAGAGAAGGTAGACAGCTAGGGGCCTTTCAGTCTCCAGCTATCATGACTGAAGGAGATCTTGATCCTCATTTGATTCAAGAAAGGGGAACTGGAACAGTTGGATGGCACGCCTTCCTCCACGGCACAGGTGCAATATGTCATTACCTGACACTTGCCACCTGGCCTGAATCTTTCTGCTGATCCCTTCCTCTGACCCCTTCCTGTAGCTCTGCAACAAACAGGTTCTCACTGAGAGAATGCTGGGTGATAATTAGTGCCACACTCTGAGGCTTCAGAACAGCCAGCCCTGGCTGGATTCCTGACCGGATTCCTGACCCACCCTGCCACTTCCTAGCTATGACCTAAAGCAAGATATTTTACTTATCTGAGCCTCAGTTCTGCATCTGTGAAATAAGAATAACTGTAATATCCCTCACCAGGTTGTTGCAAGAATTAAGTGAGGAGGTCAGGGAGGCAGCAGATCTTACTTCAGTTGTAAGAAAATTGAGGCCAAGCACGGTGGCTCATGTTTGTAATCCCAGCACTTTGGGAAGCCAAGGTGGGCAGATCACTTGAGGTGAGGAGTTTGAGACCAGCCTGGCCAACATGGCAAAAACTCGTCTCTACTAAAAATACAAGAATTAGCTGGGCATGGTGGTGTGTCTGTAATGTGAGGTACTCAGAGGGCTGAAGTAGGAAAATCACTTGAATCTGGGAGGCGGAGCCTACAGTGAGCTGAGATCACACCAGTGCACTCCAGCCTCAGTGACAGAGCAAGACTCCATCTCACAAAAAAAAAAAAAAAAAAGAGGAAGTTTGAGGCCCATAGTGGCTGTCTGACTCGAGCGAGGCCCTAGAGCTAATAAATGCAGCATCTGGGACTCGCATCCAGAGCCGTCATACTCTGCACCCCTCCATGGGACCGTGGGCCTGGTCCCTCTGGCACTCCACGGCTCTGAAGTCAACATGCATATCTGTGATGTTCTCTTCACTGTCTCCATTCATGTATTCGCTGCACCATTCAGGCCACAGTCTCCTCGAGGGGGAACAACTTCAAGCATTATGTTCTGCACACACTTGGCAGAAACTTTCTGCTGTGCGAGGCAAGGTCTCAGAGACAAGAAACAAGTCATATCCCCTCCTAATGTATGTGTTTGCTCAGAGTGCCTTGCAGGCATAGTATAAACGTAGCTGTATTTTAAGATCTGCTCAGAATAAACAAAACCTGTTCCCCGAGACTTTACTCTTCATAAGTGTCAAGAAAATCCAGCAAATGGAACAGGTGCATCATGGTACAAACAAAATCAGGATGTTGCCGAGGAAGATGGCTTAGGCCTCAGGGATGCAATCGTGTTTCAGGTTTGAAAAAATGATAGCCAAAAATGAAAGCAAAATGAAATATGTCACCTGGCTTTTGAGATTGTGCTTACTAGCACAGAGGACATGTGTGAACTAAGAGTTTTACAGGCCTGTCGCCTTTTTAAAACAAAACTTCCCTTATTCACTCATTTGTTCCATTAATTTTTACTGAGCTTCTATGTGCCAGGTACTGTGGTAGACCCTCAGGCTATAGCCCTGAATAGGACAGACACAGCCCTGGCCCTCCTGCTGAGAGGAGAGAGGACACTTCCCAGCATCCCCTGCCAATCACTCAGATAGGTTTGCAAAAACTCCACATTTACAATGATGTGGGTAGCAGCTAATCCCAGGAGAAAATCATTTCACAGAGCAGCATTTCTAAAAACTTGTTCCTTCTAATGATGTGTCACGGGAAGAAAACAAAAAGCTTCTGTAGCCAAATTAGCTGAGAATGGGTGGTTTTAAAACTGGCAAACTGTTTACTGCGAAACTTCGCTGATCCTTTACCACGTGACTGTGCTCAGTAACTTCCCAGAGAGAGCCAGGGCTGCGGTGCGTGGGGTGCAGTGTGCGGGCACACAGGGCTGTCCAGCTCCAGGACATGAGCAAAGCCTTGCAAACATGTATGTGACCAAACCCTCAGCAAAGAGCATTTTGGTGGACGGTGTTCCACAGAAAGCGCTTCAGAAACACACCTCCGTGGTGGACCGTGTCTGAGCCAGACCTACTGTGGACATGAAATCCCAGCCTCACCTCGGCCCTCCTTCCTAGGTATGCCATTGTCCTAATGCACCAATACAGAACTGCCAGGTTTCCTTCAGAAGAAGAATTTTTCGATGGAAGAAAATAAAGAATCTGAAAGGCATTTTATTCTTTATGTCACTAAAATAAAAACCTTGTCTCGGGCATTTCTTTCAGCTCACCCCATGGAATTGATCACTATGAATAATTGAAAATATAAATAAAAAATTCATTTGGTAGCCCAGCCAATCTCTGCTGTGTCCATGGAGGGTGATAAGACTTGTTATCTCAAGAGGGACTTCCATGACCTCTTTCTTACCCATTCAGGAGCAAATAAAGTCGATTTCCACTAGAAGAATGTCAGGCAGAAGTGTGAATAACAGTGGTATAGAATGACAAAGACAGTAGGCTCCTGGAAGAAAATGAGGGTCTTCACAGGTTATTTAAAATAAAGAAATCTGGCTAGAGTTTCAGACTAGAAGAGGAGAGCAGGCTGAAATGGGAGATGCTCGGTGATTCTCAGAAAATTACCTGTGGTTGAGGAAGGAGTCAGAGAACCGTGCCCTTTGGCAACACTGGAGAGTAGAAGCTTCTTTTGTCGGTTCTGGTCTTCAAGTTCGGTGCCTTTTTTGTTCCTTCTGGCTTTTTGTTCCACTCTTTGTTCTTACCTGACCCTCTCAGAAGTACAGTGTCTATATTCTTTTTTCCCAGCAAAATCTGATCTTAGGAAATGAGCTGAACCTCATTCACACCAAAATGTAATAACTAATGCTGAATGATCCGATGCCAGATCAAGTGTTAAACCGAAAGAACTGTACTCCCAAAGCAAGCTTTCAGGCATCAGACGGCTGCTGGATGACTGCCTTTCAGCAGAAGGCCTTCAATCAAGTGCAAGTACATCCCGACGCTTGTCCACCCCCACAGGTGTCAGAGGAAGCTGCAAGGGCCTCAGTCACAAAGGGGAGGGCTGGGAAGGTTGGCTGTCCCGTCCAGTGTTCATGCTGATGCAGAGACTAGCTAGACCTGCAGACTAGCTAACTCAGGTGGGGACGATGAGTTAGACTGAGGTCAAAAACCACATAGCATTTCCTTCCCCTCCCTGGGACCCTCGTCTAGCCTCACCCAGAGCAGAAGAAGTACAAAGGCCAGCTCTTCTCCCCACAAGTCACAGCTCCCCCTCATAGAACAGGCTCAGCAAGTTTCATTTAACCAGGCTGGGGTCCACAGGAATGCCCAGTGAACTCTCTTCCCCATAGTGAATATTGTCTATAACCTTTGGGAATGTGTTTTCTGCACAAAAATATAATGCATACAATAAACACAGCCCCTTCCCACAATGGAAAATCCCAATAGAACTTCTTCCCATCCATATAGTGATGCCACCTTTCAGTGCCTTGGAGATGTCCAAGCTCAACACTCCCACTCAGCAGTGAAAGGAAGGGCCCAAGATATGGCAGGAGCTTCTCTAGGGCTATACAGAGGCACGATGGAAGAGCCTTGCAGAAAGCAAGCACCTCACTGCTTCCAACCCACTCAGCTGCCTCGACTCCAGCACCCATCACAGCCACCTGTAAAGCTCAGCCTCTCAGCCCTGTTGTATGAAATCCCAGATCCAACAGGAAGCATATTCACACAGCTCTTCCTTAGAGTCAATCCCAACCTTCTACTTTTAGGGAACAAGACGTCAAATCCCTTCTACAATACCCAAGGATTCATCCTGCAACAGGTTCCCTGGCATTTGGCTATTCCAGTGTGGGGCCCTCTGTCCCAGCATGAGAAGATGAGAAAGCCTGGAAGGTGCTATGGGAGTTTTGACACTCCCACCAAGTAACTGACCTTCAGTGGAAGTGTTAAGTCCAAGAGGTCACCTCTGGGAAAGCCACACCAGGTGCCATACAGGATACCTCAGCTCCCCCTCATAGAACAGGCTCAGCAAGTTTCATTTAACAAGGCCAGGGTCCACCGGAATGCCCAGTGAACTCTCTTTCCCACAGTGAATATTGTCTGTAACCTTTGGGAATGTGTTTTCTGTATAAAAACACAATTCACACAATAAACAGCCCATTCCCACAATGGAAAAACCTAATAGAACTTAATTATTGCAAAGAGATTCTGGGAGAAAAGAAATCACACTTCTGTCTCTTGATCTCTCTTGAGGGGCTCCCATGCACCAGGAGTCTGAGCTGCCACAGCCACCTGAGAAGGGCACAGGGTAGCCCATGCTCAAGTGTGGGGAGTCCTTAATTCCAGTCCATTCTGTATGACTCTCCCTGATGACTATTTAAAAACCAAAACAAAGGTCATATAGCCAGAATGTTTTATTCTACTTACAAATCCAAAGTCATTTCACATTTGCATGAATAACCTTCCATGAAGACAGGTGTGACATCTTAATTTTGAGTGACCCTGTGGCACATGCTATCATTGAAACGGGCTAGACATTCACAGCACACCTCAAGGCAGCAGTTCTTAGGCAGAAGTGATTTTGCCCCATAGGGGACACTTGCCAATATCTGGAGATAATTCTGATTTTCACAAATGCAGAGGGGCAGTGCCACTGACATTTTTAGTGGATGGAGGTCAGGGACGCTGCTGACTATCCTATACTATCCTATACTGCCCAAGGAAGCCTCCTGCAACAGGGAATTTTCCAACCCAAAAAGCCAATACTGCCAAGTTGAGAAACCCTGCTGTCAAGCAATGGTTTTAAACGACACTGGGCATAAGGCTCACATAAAGTATTTAGTGTAAATGCAGGTTTCTGGGTTCTACCCACAGAGATTGTTTCAGTTGGTCTGAAATGGGAATTTGCCATTTTTAAAAAAAACAGACTGTTGCCCCTTCCCCCAAGGGATTTTGATGCAAGTGTTTCCTATAGTCTCAAAATGATGAGCTTGCAATTCCAAAAGCTACCATCAGGAAGCAGTGCTGTTAGCTTGCGTAACAAAAGCTTTATAGAAGGTTCTTAGGCAGAGGCTCACGGAACCACACATGCTCTACTTCCCCTCGAAAATACAATCACAGGTAAGTAGAAACATGGACTAAATATCGAATGTGAATAAGCTCACACAATACAGATCAATATTTTCAAAGAATGCAAACACCAGACATTGGGGGCACCCTTCTAACAAATATGAATCCCTGCCTAATGTAACTTACATGGAATGTTTGGAACCAAGTGATTTCAGAACTGGAAGGACTAAAGTCATCCAGTCCCAAAGCCTCATTTTAGCAAAGAATATGACTACCTGTAAATGACCAGTTTCTAGAATTCGACACCTTACAACGCGGTACCCACTCAGTCCCAATCATGAGCGCTTCAAAATCCCTTCCCTCATGAGCTCTTCCTGTTTATGGGGTAAGCCTGTGCCTGCCTTTGAAACACATACCCAGTTGCTTGTACCTCGTGCAGTAAATACTCCTGCAGAGATGAGCATTACCTGGATTCCACAGCTCAGTGTTAACCAAACTTGCTTTATCCAAGAATCACGTGGGGCTTGGTAAAAATACAGGCTTTCTGGAGAGTCCCACGCAGCCAGTCTGGAGCAGGGCTGAGAATCTGTATTTTTACCAAACACCCTGGCCTAAGTGGCTTTTTAGCTCTGACTCTATTCCAAACTTTCCCAAAACGTGGTCCCTATAAAAAAATAAACTGGGAGCCATTCTGGACCAGTCACTCTCTCTAGGGACTGAGCCCAGGATGTGTAACAAACTGCTGGATGAGTATTTTGCACATTAAGGCTGAGGACCCTAACACTCTATATAGAAATTACTTATAGCATGACGCCCTCCCAGATCTTAAGGAAGCCTCATCTCTAAAAGGGTGGGGAACGGGAGGCTACCAGATAAGAGACAAAGGTCTCAGCATCAGTGCAGGCACTCCACCAGACACTGGGGGCACCAAAGAGCACTCACCTCTGCTTCATCTGGGCCTCACACACCTGTGTGACAGGGCTTATCGCTGCCATCTTATAGAAAAAATAGACTCGGAGAAGCTAAACAGCTGCCCAAGGCCGTGGGCTAATAAGCAGCTGAGTAAGGATCCAAACTCAGGTCTGTGCCACCCAAAGCCCCTGTCTTCCTTTACACAAGCTCCCTCTCAAGAGGCAATGTTGGTAAGGCCTCAACTCTCCTTTCTCCTGTACCAAATGCCCTTTGGCTTCCTCTCCCAGCACACAACAGAACAGACCTTAAAGAATGAGAAGCCCAGGAAGGCTGAGAACTTGCATTTCCCTGTGGGCTCCTCCCGGCCTCAAGAGCCAGGCACCTGGAGGCTGGGTCCACAGAACGGGAATCTGCTCCCCCTCCTTTCCAGCACCCTTCCTCCACCCGTCCTTTCTCCTGAATGGCTCATTTAAATGGATAGGATTTATTTGACTCAATTCTGCATCGTCTGACCCCAACCTGCTTCCAGCTATAACTCCCAAGTCAAAAGGCAGGAAGTCAGAACAGGGAGGAGAAAAAGACCGAGATAATCAGCCCTTGATTAACATTGAGCTGTGAATGCACAACCTTTTCTAAAGCTGCACAGAGGGTGGACGGAAGGAATGCAAATGAGGTGATGGTTATGAAAATGATGCCTGAACTGCAAAGCGCCATACAAACAGGAGGCATCATTCAAATTTAAAAGAAACAAACAGGGAAACAGGGCTTTTCCAGACAATTCTCCTCCAAGGCTTACCTCCTTCCACCAACCTTCTCCTGAAAAAGGTTCACAACTCAGAAAGAAGATGCCTGATAGCATGTGTGTCAAGTCTAGTGTTAGACACTGTAAGTCAAACAAAACTGTGCAATACATGAGCCCCGTCTTCAAAAAACTGATGATCTGATAAAGAGAGGAACTGAGAAATATCCCAAAATCCACATAGCATATGTTTAGTGGGGCAGATTCCAGAACGTGAACGTCAGAAAAAGTTACCCAAACTTTCTGCAGGGTTCAGCCAATGGCACCTCCTAATGGGCCTCTCCCTTGACTGTTGCCTTCCCCACTCCAGGGTCCTTCCAGTTCTGCCTCCAAAACGTGTCTCAAAGGCACCTCCCCTGCCGTGTCATTACTTGGTCTACACCTGTCCTCTGTAGCCTGGGTAGCCCTCCACCATCCCTTGCATCAACCCATCTCCCACACCATAGCTGAAGTGATTTTTCTTCAATCCAATCACATTTTCAAATCAAACAATGTTTAAATCCCTCAATGGCTCCTTGTGACCATCTGGGGAAAGTTCAAACTTCTTCTTTTAGGATGTGAAGCCCCTCTCTGCCTCCCACGTTGCCCCCTAGCGCTCTGAGCTCCAAAGATTGTAATTCCTCTAACAGAGTGTAATTTCTCATGTGTCAGAGTTTAGGCACACTGCCTGAAACGTGAGATCTCACACAACCACCAGTCTCTGCCTGGTTCATGCTTCTTTGTCCTTCCAGTCTCAACTAAAACAGTCTCTCGGGCTGGACATGGTGGCTCACGCCTGTAATCCCAGCACTTTGGGAGACTGAGGGAGGCTGATCACCTGAGGTCAGGAGTTTGAGACCAGCCTGGCCAACATGGTGAAACCCCGTCTCCACTAAAAATACAAAAATTAGCCAGGCACGGAGGCACGCGCCTGTAATCTCAGCTACTCAGGAGGCTGAGGCAGGAGGATGGCTTGAACCTGGGAGGCGAAAGTTGCACTGAGTCGAGATGGGACCACTGCATTCTAGCCTGGGCAACAGAGCAAGACTCCATCTCAAAGCAAATAAGAGAACAGTCTCTTGCTTCAAAGCGTCTTCAGAGCCCCCAGAGCCCCTCCTCCTCTAGCACAGGTGTTACCTGCAGCTCCTCTCAGAATGCCCTACACATGGCCTTCCTGAGCATTTTCACACTGTATTAGAATAACTTGTTGAAGATGTCCTCTTCTATAGGAATAGGAATGACCTGGACCTCTTGTTAAACTGCACATTCCGATGCCGCAGGTGAGCAGCGGGGCCTAGCATGCTGCATTTCTATCCAGCTCTCAGGTGATGCTGCTGCTGCTGCTGCTGCTGGGCTGTGGGCCACACCTGGTGCATACAAACTAGACTCTGCTGCCCAAAGACAGCAGGGCCAAGCTTGTCTTGTTCACCAAGTATCCCTAGCAGCAAGCCCAAGCCTGGCACATATTGGCACGGAGTAAATTTTTACAGAATGAACAAATGAGGAAAGTAAACAGGTTGGAGGTGGACACTGAGCAATTTGGGGTTCAAGTAATAGTTTCATTGGGGCCACAGGGGATAATGATACTGACATTGTCTATAAAATTAGCACTGTCCCTTACAAATCAGACCTTCCTAATATTTATCCATTTATAAAGTTGATTATTGGCCTAAATTAAATCCATACAGCAAGTGCATGACCAAAATAGAACATCTGAACTTGGTGATTTTGTGCCCTTTACCAAAGCTAAACAAATCTCTACTTGCTGCAATCCCAGAGGGTTGGGGTGGCGGGGTGGTGGGGGGAACAGCGCCTGTGTTTAACTGAATTATTAATGTGAAAGGTTTGCATGTGCTTTTTATGATTATAGCTGACTTTGATGTCTTTGTGCCCTGCTCAGGGCTTCAACACACAACTATAATTTCTTTGCAAAAAAAAAAAAATTTTGCATAGACCAAGTATCAGAAATATGTTGAAGTAGTTACAATATAAAATAAAATTGCCACATTATATTGCTCCCCTGTTGCCAAGGGTAGTCCAGATGCTCTGAAAGGATGGAGCACACCGACTTGTTCAAATCACCATCAAGAGAAAAATAGCACAACATCTCTTTGGAAACCTGACTCTTAATTCTGCAGACCAGTGATTTCAATATCACTGAATGGGAAAAATAGAGGTAAGCATTTGCAACAACTTCAATAACCCACTGCAGATCGATACAGCTCTAACACTGCCCTCCTCGCCCTAAGCCATCCAAAGAGCTCAGCCAAACCTGCGAGATTGGTTACAAAGGTCACATTGTCTAACTCAACACACTGGTGCTGCTCTTACACAATGACAGAGAAACTGGTCAAAAGAGAACTTTCAGGTAACTCTCCCAAGTCAAAATCAATAGTTCTCTGAAGAACTGAAAGGCAGGCAAGCTGCTGAGTCCTTATTTACATATATATGGCTCTCAATAGATGCCTTCCCCATGGCTGCAAGAAAAAAATCAATAGTTTCTCTCAGGAAACCTGAAGTACAGAGAGATGGGATGGATCTAAAAGATATTTGGGGTTTGCCTCTCTTTTTAATTCAAATTCTGCACATCCTCAGGGTAGCAGCTATAATTGCCAAAAGACCTGCAATATTTGAAGGCATCTATTTAAATAGTCAATATTATTGAGTGCCTAACTTCAAGCCAGTGCAGTTCTTGGAGCTGAAGATTCAGGTTTCCAGCATGAGCAAGTGGAGAAACTGGGAAATGATTTGCTGAGACCAGGACTAGAGGAGGAAGATCAAGCTTACAGCATAGATGATACAGGGGAGTATCGTCGTTTCCTAGAGTAGTCACACAAATGACCAAAAACTGGGGGGCTTAGCACAGAAATTATTGTCTCTCAGATTTGAAAGCTAGCAGCCCAAGATGGAGGTTTGCAAGGTTGGTTCCTTCGGAAGCCAGGAGGGAGAATCTGTTCCCTGCCAGTCTCCTGACTGCCAGTGGTGTGCTCATCTTTGGCATTCTTTGGCTGGTAGATGCATCACCCAGATCTCTGCCTTCATCTTCACATGGTGTTATCTCTGTGTCTTCACACTCTTCTCTCTGTGCATGTCTGTCTCTGTGTCCAAATTTCCCCTTTTCATAAGGACACCAGTCAGACTGGATTAAAGACCCACCCTAATGATCTCAGACTAACCTGACTACCTCCCTAAAGACTCTATTTCCAAAATCTGAGTTACTGGGGATGAGGACTTCAACATCTCTTTTTGGGAGGATATAATTCAAGCCACAATGTGGAGGGAAGTGGAGATGTTAAGCCCAGTTCTCAGCATGCTGAGAGTCAGCTATCTATGACTGCTTGGGTGCTAAGATCAGAAGAAAACTTTGCACAAGAGATATAGAGCTGAAAGATATGTTCCTATAGCACTTCAAACAGAAGCAGATGCTTAGGAGTCAGCTGCTGGTGTGGATGGCATGGCTGAAGTCACAGACAGGAATGAGACTGACCCCAGAGACGTTACAGTGCTACGGACAGGAGAGCTGAGAAGAGAAGCTGCCAATGAGGTGGGAGAAAACCCAAGAGGGAAATCTCAGTGAAGCCAAAGGAAAAGAAGGTCTGAAGGGAAATGTCGCTGGTCTAATTACACTGTCCCAATATCTGTTACTGTGTAACTGACTACCCCAAAATGTAGTGACTTAACAACAACTGCCAGGTATTGTCTCTCACAATTCTGTGGTAAGGCGTGGCTGAGGAAGGCTTCTGCACCACGTGGCATCAACTGAGGTAACTTGGATGAGGTTCATCTGGAGAAGGGATGAACTCATCTGGAGGGTACAATACTGCTTCACTCCCACGTCTGGCACCTGTAGGAGTGGGTGCAGGGGTAAGGGCTAGAAGGCTGGACTCAGCTGCAATCATCCAAAAGAGTGCACACACACAGCTTCTCCAACTTCTTGGTCTCAGGGGCAGGGCTGAGGGCAGGGCTCTGTCTGGTGCATGATTTTTCATCCCCCTGGTTTCAGTGGAAGCAATCCCCAGCTGCAAAATGAATTTGTGAGGTCTAATACAAAATGAAAGTGTGAGACCGCTTCTTCAAAAAGCAGGAAACATATAGGGTGGGGTGTGTGTGTGTGTGTGTGTGTGTGTGTGTAATGTAACACCAAAGTGGGCATGGAAGTACTACTATGCTTGGATCAAGTCTGATCACTTTTCAGGGGACATGAGTTTCTATGTTATCAAGATGCATGCTTCCCATGTGCTTCACATGAAGGACATATCATTCATGAGTCCACCATGATCCAGCTGAGTGTAGGTAGTCACAGTGTCCAACCAGGGCTCGGTGGCAGGTTCAGCAAATGCCACATTTGTTTCAGAGAACAGTTATAAAAACATTCCTGACCCACAAAGGACCACAGGCACTTGAGACAGCCCAACAGCCAGAATAATCTGAAGAAGACAAGAGCATCAGAGAAGCAAGATGCTGGGTTGGAAAGGTAGGCCTTCTGCAGTGGATCTCCACCCTTCCACCACAGCAGACGGTCCTTCAGAAAGAATTCAGACACATCTGCTGATGATGTCACTCACGGGGTGTGTGCAGCTGCCCAAAGTGCTTGGCCACTCAGGTTTCTCGTTGATGAAATGGAAACACAGTGCCCTCTTCTTGCTAGGTGGCTGTGACAACTACAGCTGATTAGTGGGAAGCACCCTCTAAAGGAGATACTCTCGTTGTCATTCTGCTGATTCCAAGTGTCCTCCTGAAAACCACAATTCCCTTGTTGTCCACCTCCTCTGGACAAGGAGAGGAATAAAACATGAGACAGAATCCAAGGAGCATTGCATTCTCCATTCCCAGAGCAGGAGAAAACTCCTGGATCTTGCTCTCCAGGCCCTCCCAGTTCTGTTTCACAGCCAGTCAGCTGCCTTGCAAAGGGCCTGACATCCAGTGCTGTAAATCTGTAGCCAAGATAGTTCTATGTTTTGACCACATCCAAGGGCAGCACATTGCCACAATCATATGGTAACTAAACATTTCAACTGTCACCACTTTTCATGCATCCTTTAAGATAGCACCCTTTAAGACACAAAAAGGACGCATAATTTTGTCATGTAGATCAGAAGAGCCACATAATCATGATCGAAGTAGGACCCAGGTAAACCAAAATTAAAGGACGGGCATGGAGGAGCATGAATCCCAGCTGAGCCTCTCATCAGACTTGCTCTACACCGCCCAGTGGAGAACCTGCATGAGAAGCTACTTTCCTGAAGGCTCTAAAAGACCTTAAGGCCAATCCATAAGCAAGGATGTGGGGAGACAGTCAAAGGGCTCCCGCTCTGGAATCAGACAGGATAAGGTTGGAATCCTCTCTACAATGTATTGGCTGTGTGACCTGGAGCAAGTCTCTTAACTTCTCTTCTCCTTCATGAGTAAAGCCTGGACTTGCCAGGCTGTTCAGAAGGCTTGAAAAAATTGTGGAGAAACATCTAGAATGAGGGCTGATACACTGCACGCCACCAACCAGCGGCTGTTACTATCATTGTTACTACCATGCCAGTAAATATTTTAATAGACTAGATGTTCTTCCTCAAGGCACAGAACTAAATTCCATCCACAAAGGCATCTCTGTTAATCACTCATTAAATATTTAACAGGCCCCTTATGCAGTCAACTATTGTGGGGGAAGAAAAACAAATAAGGTTCACCGTGTCTCCCCTCAAGGTGGTTATGATGCGGTGACGGCTGAGGATGCGGCATTCTTGGACACATGATTGCAAAAGAATTTTCTACCTTTTTTACAAAGTTGTGACTAATTTTTTTTGCATATGACTATCCTTCCCTGGAAGGATTAAACCACATCTGCTACAGAGCTAGCAGAGAGCCTGGCAGAGCTCACATAGGAGCTCAGCAAGAAGGCACGGTGGAAAGGCACAGGAGGAAGGAAAGAGGAGAAAGACAGAGGGAGGAGAGGAGGAGGAAGGAGGAGGAGAGGAGGGTAAAGAAAGGAGGAGGAAAAGGAAAGGGTAGAGGGGGTAGAGGAGGAGGAAGAGGATTTAGGTCAGACATTACCTGAAAAGGCAGCTAGAACCATGCATTCAGAGACCCTGATAGGCTATAGTCAAAGAGAATTTGTCATTTTTTGTAAATGCTAGTGAAATAACTTCTCTAGTTCAAAACAAAGATAAGGAAAGAGCAGGTGATGTTTCATGTGTGGTTGCAGAGGGTGGACATTGCAGTGACCCTTTCTCCATATTATTTTCTCTCTCACACACATACAATTATTTTCTCTATTTACAAAAAAAACATGCAAAGTCCTTTTAACGGCTGTCACCCTTGTAGTTCTGGATTTACCAAGTACCACTGCAGTACTGGTCAAGTCAGAGAAGACAAACTGACAGAGGACAGAGAGGAAAAACCTTTCAGAACCCTTTCCTAAAGGTGACACAGAGGCCAGGAATGGTGGCTCACTCCTGTAATCCCAGCACTTTGGAAGGCTGAGGTGGGCAGATCAATAGAGCCCAAGAGTTAGAGCCCAGGGGCAACATGGCAAAACCCCACCTCTACAAACAAATACAAAAATTAGCCAGGTAAGGGGTGTATGCCTGTAGTCCCAACTACTTGGAAGGCTGAGGTGGGAGGATGGCTTTAGCCCATGAATTCGAGGCTGCTGTGAGCAGAGATCACATCGCTGCACTCCAGGCTGGGTGACAGAGAAAAACAGTGATTCAATCAATCAATAAAACTATAAATAAATAAATACATACATACATAAATAGTGACATCGGCCAAAGGAGCCCACTGCCTTCTTCCAGATGAACCAGACACACAGCCCAATCACAAAGCCTCTGCTGGCACCACACCTGCCACCACACACCTCGGGGATGGGTTATCTTTACACATTAGAAACAAATGTCTCTGCTCAGATAACAGAGAGCGCCCACAGTTAAAGTGGCACCCTCAACAGAGACTAATTACTCAGTCCATTCAAATTCTGTAGCTGCTGCCAGGTCCCTCCAGGAAACTAACTTTACACTCTGACCAACAGGGACTGCAGTGATAAACAAATCAAGAGGCCCAGAACACCTATAGCACTAACTCATGAACTAGAACTCTTCCTAGATGGGAGGTTCAGCAGGGGCAAGCCGAGGTGTCCCCTCTTCAATTTCCTGTCCCCAGTCTCTCTCCCTGGCAGACCCATACACTTTCAGAAGAGTAATACCTGAGTTTCCATTCCTTACCTGTATCCTCCCTCTGCGGACACCTGCTGGCCTCCCCAGCACCACAAGACAAAGCTAAACCCCACATCTTCCCTCCCAAACAGAATCACCAGCTTGATTTCCTGATGTCTGCTCAAGGTGGGAAACTCTTGCATTTGCCCTTTCCTTTCCACTCCCACCATTTTCACTCATGTTCCGACCCTCAGGAGCTCTGAAATCCAATCTCCCCGACTCATTCCACTTACTAACACCATCCCCACACTCACCCCAAAGGGTGTCTCTTAATCCACTGCGGCAGGAAACCCAGCAGTGGCTCCCTGGCCCTGGCCACACCAAGCACTGATCCCTGGCTCCTGGCCTCTCCGTTCCTAGTCTCCTGCATTCCTCTACTTATATCCTTTATTCCACCTGATCTTCCCAGAATGCTTGCTGTGGATTTCTGCCCTTGCAAGGCCTTGCCCTTATTGGTCCTCTTCCCCACTCCTCAAGAATACCTCAAACCCGGCTCCCACGGAGGCCTCTCCAAGATTCCCCAGGATGATGTTGCACCCTCCCTTGACCCCCCAGGCAGCCTCCTCAGTCCCTCCCTGGGGCCACACCCTGCCCTGTGTCACCTGTATACTCAACTTCTCTCTGCCCCACCAACTGTGAGCTCCTTGAACTCAGGACCGAGTGTATCTGCCTCTGAGCACACCTCTCACGGTGCAGACAGTTTTACACACCACAGGCTTTCTATCGATATTTGTGGAACAGACTGTGTCTAATCAATCCATAGACCATAAAGTTTAAGAGCAAGGGCCCGGCCATCAGCTGCAGATGCCAGGTACTTTGTTGACTGCTTTGTGTCTCAGCCACCATAATGTAACCTTCCTGAGGACACAGCTGTGTTCTCACTCCTGCTGTATGCCAGCACCCAGGAAATGATCGGCCCCTGGGAGGTACTCAGTGAATATTTCATTAATTGAACAACCTGCTTTCAAGTCTCACTAATAGACTGTATCACCTTAGGTAAGTGACTCACTCTAAGTTTTGTTTTTTGCTTTTTGAAAAGGCATCTCTCTCTGTCTCCCAGACTGGAGAGCAGTGGCGCAATCTCAGCTCACTGCAACCTCTGCCTCCTGGGTTCAAGCAATTCTCATGCCTCAGCCTCCAGAGTTGACGGGACTACAGGCACGTACCACCATGCCTGGCTAAATTTTTTGTATTTTAGCAGAGATGGGGTTTCACCGTGTTGCCCAGGCTGGTCTTGAATGCCTAACCTCAGGCAATTCGCCCATCTCAGCCTCCCTAAGTGCAAGGATTACAGGTGTGAGCCACTGCATCCGGCCTGTTTTAAGAATTTTGGTCTCACTCTGTCATCCAGGCTGAAGTGCAGTGGCATGATCATAGCTCACTGCAACCTCAAACTCCTGGGCTCAAGTGATCCTCCTGCCTCAGCCTCCAGAGTAACTGGGACTACAAGTGTGTGCCACCTCACCCAGCTAATTTAATTTTTTTGTAGAGACAGGGTCCCACTATGTTGCCCAAGCTCGTCTTGAACCCTTGGCCTCAAGAGATCCTCCCACCTCAGCCTCCCAAAGTGCTGGGATTATAGGAATGAGCCACCACACACAGTCCTGACTCTTAAGTTTTAGTTCTCACCTCTAAAATGAGAGAACAGGATAGCATCATCTCAAAGAGCAGTCATGAAGAGTCAGTGAAGTAACCCAGGATGAGGGCTTGGTGTGGGGCTGGGCACCATGTGTGTTTGCAATGACCATCCCGGGGGTGCTGGATCGTCTCAGCATCTCCACCACACCTCTTTCACCCAGTTTGTGTCAAAGACCTGAGCCACTCCAGACGTTATCCACAACACCCCCACACCACTCTTCGTCCAATAGTTTTTCTTACCCTCATGCATCCCCTTCTCCTTTTCTGGCTTAGATCATAGCCAGTCCCTGGGTGGAGTCCTGCATGCCTCCCTCACAGAGTCAAGAATGCTCAGGCAGCAGCTGCTGAACACAACAGACCGAGTGGAGCAGACGCCAGCCTGGTAGCTCAGCTGCCTTGAACTGATCCTGCCAGAGGAGCAGAACCTGCTCCTCCTGGGAAGCCAAAGACTCCAGGAGAGGCTCAGTTCTTCCAGCTGTCACTTCCACTACCCTCCTGTCGGAAGGAACCTGTGTACTCCTGAGACAATAACTGAAGTGCCTGAAAGGCCCTGCCCTGAGCTCACCCTCAGAGGGTGGGCTCAGCTGAATGAAAACACACCAAGCTCTGGGACGTCCTTACACCTGCTCTGTCTCATCAGTGTAGGCTGGACTAGGGTGACCATGCCTCTTCCATTTGCCTAACTCTAACTCGGCCACAGGCTAGCCTATCAAGCCCACCACCACAAAGCCCACTTATTACTAAGTTAGACTGCCAAGTGAGGTCAATTTGTAATTCAAGTCTGCACTGCATAATGTATAAGAGATCTTGGTATAAATTATTCACCCGCAAACTGCCATCTGGACATTTAGGAAACTTAGTGGGAAACCTAAAAGGGAAGTGGGCACTTACCCAGCATCACGTTAGTAAGCAGAGAGTGCTCTTTCGTTGCTGTTGTCATTTTATTTACCAGGAACCCAAGCAGATGAATTCCATTTACCTCCAACAAAAACCATTTTAGAGGTGGGATGTTGTGGTTCAGGCCTGTAATCTCAGCACTTTGGGAGTCTCAGGCAGATGTATTACTTGGGGGCCAGGAGTTCGAGACCACCCTGACCAACATGGCAAAACCCCATCTCTACTAAAATACAAAAAATTAGTCGAGCATGGTGGCACATGCCTGTCACCGTAGCTACTTAGGAGGATGAGGCATGAGAATCACTTGAACCCACAAACCAGAGGTTGCAGTGAGCCGAGATCATTCCATAAGACTCCATCTGGGCAATACAGCAAGACTGTCTCAAAAAAAAAAAAACTTAGAGAGGTGTGCAGACCAACCAGGGGCCAGCTACTAAGTTTCCTCTTCCAGCTGCAGATTCTATAGCCAAAATTCACCTTAATATGGCTATAGGGCACCTTCTTTACAGGAGCTTATCCTATCTCCCAGGAACACAAAGGGAAACATGGCCTACTGCTGACCTGGCCATTAGCAAAGACTCCCTTCCCTTTCTCTCATATCTATAAAAGAACTGGCTTCTGCTCTCCCATGGCTCCACGTTCCCTACAGAAACTCCCCTGAACAGGGTATTAGAGCTTACAATGGAATCCAACGAGAGGACAACTCATGGAGTTTGCTATCTTACACTAGCCCATCCTCTTCTTAGGCCACTGAGCTAAATCCATCCATTCCGCTAATCTTAATTGAGCATTTATAATTATGATTCAGGTTCTAAGGACAAAGATGTAAACAGAACATGTTCCCTGCTGTTAGGAAGTTCACAGACCAGAAGGGTAGGTGCTCATGTAAACAAACCATTATGAAACAAATTAGCCCTGATGCCCACTTTGTTCTAGGCACAGTGTCAGGCACTGGGGGATATGGGAATGAGAACTGTAACAAACACATGTTCAAGGTCAGTGGGAATATAATGGAGTTCATGATCAGCTCTGCTTGTGGGTCAAGAAGGCTGCACAGAGAAAGACGTATCTGACTGGATCTTGAAGAATGAGTAGGAGTTTGCCAGACAGACATGTAACACGTGCACGCACATTTCGGGAACAGCAAGCAGGTGGGTGTACACAAATGCTTCAAGGGTTATAATGCAACCCAGCTTGTACTGCTAGGATAGGCTCAACATAAACTACATATTTCCTTTAAAGAGATCAGTTATGTTTCCATTTGTGACTAATGATTCTCATACAATCTTTGTGAAGTTGAGGAAATTGAACTTCTCTCATTCTGTCATAACAGAATAATTGGAACCCTTATAATCCCCTCTTCTTACCTTCTGTTAATAATCCACCTTTCATCAGAATAAAGTATCATTACCCTAAGGTACCATTCCATTTAAACCTTATGGATCTTCCTAGGAATCAAGAAACCATTGCCAGGCTTACCTCACCCTGAGACACAAATGTGAAAAACAAAGACTAGAAACTTTGTCTTCCAACAAGGACTTCTGGAGTCCTGTTTCCTTCCCGAGGGCTGTACCAGTCACTGCAAATCATGAAGGTTTTTCTATGCAGAAGTCAGAGAGCACCAACTGACCCAACCAGCCTGCTTAGGAAGGAGGAGTAGAGTAAAGGTGTTTTGTGGCTGCATGCTATGTGTCATAAGACACATCACTGAGCAGTGACTGGACAAAGCTAGTCACTTTCCCAAGGACAAAAAATCTCTCCACCAACCTTTGTACCTGCCAAGTGTGCCCAACAGGTGAGGTTTATCCAATACCACTGCCCAACTCACAGAAGAGGACACAGCCTTGACCCAGGGCATCTCTTGCCCCTGATTTTTACAATACATTTAGCTCCTGTTACCTTCACGCAGGAAACGAGGGAGGGAGGGAGGCTTTCTCCCCCTGTAATACCTCCCTGGACAGCCATATCTTTCCACCAACCATGATAAGAAATTGAATCTATCCAACAGGTCTTCAGCATTTTCCTGCAAACCTGGAGTGTTCCAGGTGACTGTGCATCTAAGAGACATTTTCTGTTGGTTTTTGATGAACTGTTTACATCAGAGTTTGATATTCTTTGGGTAACCCCTTTCTAAGACTCAATTCAAACAGATTAAACACTCAAAACTTTGAAGGGCTTTTCTATGCCTCCTGGACAAAATTTCAAGACTTACATGATCAAATCAAGAATCAGAGAGACATCCAAGATGGCCGATTAACAACAGCTCAGGATTGTAGCTCCCAGTGAAAGCGTAGAGAGCGAGTGGAGACCGCACTTTCAGACGAATTTTTGTTGCCCACAGACTGGGAGATTACCGGTGGAGGAGTCACACGGGTCGCCAGCGTGACTTTTTTGGCTGGCGCGGCTGTTTTGCCGGCACCCCGGCACGGCGCTTCTCAGCGTGGAGTATACGGGACGGGGTGCCCTTTGAGTCCGGCTCGGATGGTCCCATCCCCACAAGGAGAACAGCAATTGGAAGCGCTGAGGACTGAGAGTTTCACAGTAAGCACAGCTGAACCGTGTAGGTCCAGCTCTGCGGGGAAGGGGCATCCGCCAAAGGAAAACTAAGAAACAGAAAAAACTTCATCACCGGGTGGAGAGATCCAAGATGGCTGATTAACAACAGCTCAGGATTGTAGCTCCCAGTGAAAGCACAGAGAGCAAGTGGACGCTGCAATTTCAGACGAATTTCTGTGGCCCACAAACTGGGAGATTCCTGGCGGAGGAGCCACACGGGTCGCCAGCGCAACTCTTTTGGCTGGCGCAGCTGTTTTGCCGGCGCCCCAGCGTGGCGCAGCGCTTCTCAGTGTGGAGTATACGCGACTGGGTGCCCATTGAGTCGGGCTCGGCTGGTCCCATCCCCACAAGGAGAACAGCAATTGGAAGCGCTGAGGACTGAGTTTCACAGTAAGCACAGCTGAACCTGGGAAGGCCTAGCTCTGTGGGGAAGGGGCGTCCGCCAAAGGAAAACTAAGAAACAGAAAAAACTTCATCACCAAGTCGGACGTTCACTCAGACCCAATCAGAAAGTCGGCAATTACAAAGATGACAGGTGGATAAATCCACAAAAATGGGAAGAAACCAGTGCAAAAAGGCTGAGAACACCCGAAATCAGAATGCCTCTCCTCCTACAGGGGATCGCAGCTCCTCATCAGCAAGAGAACAA
>CAUYLG010054298.1:0-71053 GCA_963573385.1 Cacajao melanocephalus
ACAGGTAAAATCTGGGCCAGGTGCAGTGACTCACACCTGTAATCCCAGCACTTTGGGAGGCCAAAGTGGGTAGATAACTTGAGGTCAGGAGTTTGAGACCAGCCTGGCCAATGTGGTGAAACCCCATCTCTACTAAAAATACAAAAATTAGCTGGATGTGGTGGCAGGTGCCTGTAATCCCAGCTACTTGGGAGGCTGAAGCAGGAGAATTGCTTGAACCGTGGAGGTAGAGGTTGTAGTGAGCCGAGATAGCACCACTGCACTCCAGCCTGGGCAACAATAGCAAAACTTCATCTCAAAAAAAGAAAAAAAAATGCTTAACAATTTCATCTTTGAGTTTGTGTTTTGTAAGTGAAGTTCAAAAGGACAAGGGAACAGGGGGTGAGAAGCTTGCCCACTCACTCTCATTATCTCCCACCCCTCCATTCTCTGGTCCCCAATCCTCTTCCAGTGACTACAGCCATTTGAGCAGGCAGGGGCCTGGGCATCAGTGCAGGAAGAGTGGAAGCTGGGTGCACACACCCCATGCACCAAGTGGCTGCGCAGGCCTCAGCTACGTGGGACCATCTGCACTCACCCTGTGAATACCCCTGTATCAGAGAGAGCAGGAAATTAAATAGCAAGTAAAAGACCCCATGACAGGCCAAGAGAGAGAAAGAAAGGAAATCTACCCCCCAACACACCATCCTTGCTTTTTGAAGGGACTTTGAGTGTTTTTTTGTGTGTGTTTTTACCTGGGCTCTGAAAATGAATGTAGCAGTCCAGATGAGGACTTATAGGAGTCTTTGAATCGATGCACACGTATCAAAGAAATGAAAAGGGAGGGCTGATGGTAAGAGGTTCCTCCCTTGGTAATCATTTCTGGTCTGAGAAAACTAATGTAGTCCAGAAGGGTGTATCCCTGAAGGCACCACAATGTAGAATAAATTGTGTGGTTAAGTCAGGAGGATTTTCTCAGAAGGGAGTCTCTAGTGATTATAGAACAGGACACAGCCCTACTTAATTATATGCAATACAAATAGTTATTCTAAATACTCTTTTCACATACACATGAAAGAGTGTTTCATATGTGCATAGAAACACATATATATGAAGCCAGGACCAATTAGAGAAAGTACTGGGAGTGTAACAGACAAGGTCTTCAGCTTTTGCTAAACAAGATAGGGAGGAAAAACATAATTATCCAAAAGAGCTGAGTTCACATTTCTTTCTAGAAATTATCTTTCCAGCAGCTTTCCTTGTTCTCATTTTGAGAAAAGAGTTAAAAACAAAAATGAAAATAATGAATTTTGCTTTGTAGACAGCACACTTTAGCACTTTGTTCATTAGCGTCTGGAAAGTCCAGGGCACACATGCACAAACAAATCACAGTGCAAATGCTTCTTAATGAAAAATCTACAACATGCATGTTTATGCAAATCAATTACACTTCACACCCATTTCTAAATTACCCCCACATAATTCAAAAACATTTTAGGTTTCTAATAAATAAAAACTCACTTTTACTGCTCCATCGAAGTGAGAAAAATGCATTAAACTCCTGAGTCCTGCTGATTGTCTTGGTGAGAGCCAACGAGAGCTTAGTAATTACCCACATGTGGAAGAAGGGGTGTGTATGTGTTCGAAGGAGGTCTCTGTAGGACCCAAACCTTGGCTTGGTTTCTCCAGATCTCATGGGCTTCTTGTCTTCCTCTAACAAGAGAATTAGTCAGGGTCCTCTTACCTATTTGCATGCAGTCTAGTTATGTATATTAATAAAATGTGTCCAGTGTTGCAGAGAAAACGATGTAGATTTAGGAGCTGGCTGAAGGCACAGCTCTGCTTCCTCTCGGGGTTAAGACACAGCTCCATGGCTGGGTCTGGCTGACAGCCTGGTGGAATGAGATTTCCAGACAATTCTCCCCTTGGACCCAGACAAATGTACCCTAGCCTGAGGTGCCTGCTTTAGTTTTAAGAGGGGAGAGACCCATGAAGCCAAGGGGACATGCCTACCTGGAACGAAGGCACTTCCTTCTTGTCCATACTTTGGGTATTTGAACTCTGAACTTTTTCTCCCAAATACCCTCACCTGCTTCCACAGCCTGTGTGGGCTACTCTTCAAGTCACAGCTTTAGAGCTGTTAACTGCATTCCTAACCTGAAAAAGGCCAAAAGGCAACTCTTTGCAGGCTCCTGGGTTTGAGCTGCAATGTTCACATACGCATGAGTGTGCATGGGGGTCAAGTTGCAAGACTGAGCAGCAGCTAAGAACATAAAAGAGGCAAACTCTGAGTTGGAAGGGTGGGGGCCTTCAGCTGTGCTCTTGCACCATATGCAAATGTCAGAGATGGATCTGTGCCAGGAGACCACGTGTGTAAGGATCTGAGTAACCTCCTAGGCAGAAAACATCTTAAAGGAAGAGGGAGTGAAGGGATGACTGTGAGGACAGCAAAGATAAACTTAAATTTATCCTTTATAATGATGTGAAACTCAGCCTACTTGAAGCTAAAACTTATTGAATAGCATTTGGTGTAACATAAGAAATGTTCACTAGGCTGGGCACGGTGGCTCACGTCTGTAATCCCAGAACTTTGGGAGGCCAAGGTGGGTGGATCACTTGAGGTCAGGAGTTCGAGACAAGCCTGGCCAACATGGTGAAACCCTGTCTCTACTAAAACATACAAAAATTAGCTGGATGTAGTGGCATGTGCCTGTAATCCCAGCTACTCAGGAGGCTGAGGCAGGAAAATTGCTTGAACCTGGAGGCGGAAGTTACAGTGAGCTGGGATCGCACCACTGCACTCCAGCCTGGGCAACAGAGTGAGTCCATCTCACAAAAGAAAAGAAATGTTCACTAAACTACCCAAAGTTCCCTGGACTTTTACATATAATTCAATCTTCTGGAGACTGCCCCTTGTGAGATACTAAATATCCAGCCATTTAAACCTATGGTATGGCCAACCGATGCTGCCAGAGAGGGCAGATGCCATGCTAAGGACTGAGAGTGGGTCCGCTATCAGCTGTCTCCTCGGTGCTTTTCTTGATAAGCACAAGGATATCTCTCTACTTGCCTGAAGTTTCACCTGTCATTCTTTGGGCTGAACTGATAGCACTAGAATCATGGGACCCCAAATTTCCAGGTTTGGTTAAGCTGAGAGCAGAGACGTGCTTCTCAGAGGCCGTGTGGAGGCAGTCACAGGCATGGAGACAGAAGAGGGCACAACTTCATAAAAGCACTCAGTACCGGAAGGGCACTCAAACAAAATGGCAGGAAAATCCCAGAAATGAGACAGGAAGGGCGGAGACAACCAGGCTCCATCCATAGACTTGCCCATGGCAGATCCTGTGAATCTGCATAGTTTCAGTTTAGGTTTATTTGCTTTAATTGGCTGAGAAATGAGGCTGTGTATATGGAAGAAACAAGAAACAAACATTTTTTAGTTCATTAAAATTTTCGCCGTATTGAAATAGACTCCTTTTTGGTTTCTTTCCTTTTAAAAACATATGTAGTGTTTGGGAGCCATATCTCAGACTCATTTGTGTGATAATGTCACTTTTACATTAATAGTCAGTTGGTACCAGGAGTATTTTTTAAATAATTTCTTTGTTGAGCTGTAATTCATATACCATAACATTTACCCCTTTAAAGTGTACAATTTAGTAGTTTTTGGTACAGTCATAAAGTTTTGCAGTTTTCCACACATCTAATTCTTAAAATGTTTATCATCATCCTAAAAGTCCCATTGTCCACAAGCCCTCACTCTCCATTCTCCCTCTCCTCCCAGCCACTGGGAACCAGTAATCTACTTTACATCTCTATGGATTTGCCTGACCTGGACACCTCATACAAATGGAATCACACAATATGTGGCCTTTTGTGTCTGATTTCTCTCCCTTAGAATAACGGTTCCCAGGTTCATTCATGTTTGTAGCATGAATCAGTTCTTCACTCCTTGTTATGCTGCATACTGTTCCATTGTATGAGCAGATCGTGGATCGCATTTGTTAATCCATTCATCAACTGATGGATGTGTGGGTTGTTTCCACTTTTTGGCTATTATGAATCATGTTGCTATTAATGTTTCATATGGGTATTTGTGTGGACATATGTTTTCAATTTTCTTGGATATATACCAAAAAGTGGAATAGCTGGGTCATGCATGTATTTTTTGTATCTTTTAAAATCTGAACAAGAGAAAGATGATGTTTCAAATGATCATCTGAATGTTGGGTTTTCACATTCCACCACGAAGTCATATGGTGTGAGTGTGACCTCTCCTCCTCTTGGCTAATGAAAAGTTCTACATCCCATAGAAATCATTGGTTGTTGAAATGGATCTGAACAGATCTCTCTCTCTTTTAATTTCCTTTTTTCCTTTTTTATTTTTAGCAAATTATCCCAGATCCTGAAATATACAGAAATGACTCTGGTACTTTTCCCAACTTTCTTTCTATGGAGCACTTTCCTAAAACAAGATTTGTGTTTTAAGTACGCCTCCTTCTAAAAAGCACTGAACAGTAGTAAGTTCTGCAACATTGACAATGGAAACATGGCAATGTGCCCTTGTTTGACTATTAAGGACTCGCCTCCTAGAACTACAGGGCCTTGAAGACCAAAATAACACAATTGCTTGGAAGGTGAACAATGGCAACTTACCAGATGTGGTCAACACTTTTTTCGCAACAAGATCCTTTATTTCTTCTGAATGCATATCAAGAATGAGAGAATATATAAACCACATATTTGTTAATAAGCTATGCATTGCATTTTTTATCCATGTAAGCAGCTGACTTCATTGTACACCGACTAGTTGAAAATGAAAAATTAAGTCACAGGGGCCACATAGCGTCAAGTCATTTAAAAATAATAACTTCATGTTATTTTTGTTAGACTTTTCTCCCTTTTAACTTGTTTGTAGACACAGCTACAGTTTGAAGAAAAGAATGGTTCTTCAGAAATGTGATACGTTGATAAATTATGCCATAAAGAGGCAGAATATATTTTTGATTTTTGAATTTGACTGTTGTAACTGATATTTCTCACTTTCCATGTATGTCATCATAGCTTTTTTCCCCCCTGTAGATTTTTTAATCCTTTCTGATTTTTTCCTCATTTTTTAAATTTTTGAACTCCTAATTCCTGAATCACCAATTTCACCACTTGTGATTGTTTTCAAACTAATGTATTTCATACCTACGTTTCAAGAATACATTTGTCAGGAGAAATATGCAAGTGCCAGTAAAAAATCATCTATCTAGTTTGTTAATGCATGTCTGAAAAATACAGAAAGTGTGGGGTAAGTATAAAAATGGTGGCTCATGCCTGTAATCCCAGCACTTTGGGAGGCCAAGGCGGGTGGATCATGAGGTCAGGAGTTCGAGACCAGCCTGACCAATATACAGAAACCTCGTCTCTACTAAAAATACAAAAAAAAAAAAAAAAAAAAAAATTAGCCAGGTGTGGTGGCACACACCTATAATCCCAGCTACTCAGGAGGCTGAGGCAGGAGAATCACTTAAACCCAGGAGACAGAGGTTGCCGTGAGCTGAGATTGAGATTGCGCCTTTGTACTTCAGCCTGGGCAACAGAATGAGACTCCATCTCAAAAAAAAAAAAAAAAAAAAATCGAAATAGAAGGCTGAGAAGCAAGAGGGAGAGAAAATATACATAATAAGTAGTTTGTTGATTCTTTCCCTCATAAACTAATCCACATGTCACTGCCTGCTACGGGGTTTGTCTAGTGCCCGCACCTTCATTCTTCCACCAATGGAGTTCCAGGCCACTGATTCCCAGGATTCATGCTTGTCAATATTCTCAGGATTCACGCTTGTCAGGTTTATGCTTGTCATGCATGCAGCATGTTCATTTCCTGGCAACTCTTCTAAGAGATGGAATATTGTAGCCTCATTCTAATCACTAATTTCCTCGGGAAAATTCTTTGGATGCTGTGCAAACCTCTCAAATTCAATCTTTCAACAGAGATCACTGAAATGTATGACATCTACAATTATGATTTGTATTTGTGGTCCTTGTGATTTATATGACTATCAAGCATCCAGCATGTCAGAAAGAGTTTGCCATGTAAACAAAGGCACCAATGAGATGTAGGCTTGGGCTGCATACAGAGCTTTGCATATGCCACTCTGTGTAGCAGAGAAGAATAGCGTGACACAGTCTGTGTTTTTCTCAGTTCAGCTAAGCAGGCATTACTAGGCACAGTGCGCTCAAGACACGGAGGGATTACAAGAATAACTTGTTTCTGAGGAGCACAGGAGACAAACTGAAAAAAAAAAAATCTACTATAATAGAGCAGTAGATATGTCAATAGCTGCTGTGGTGGTATATAAAAGGTGCATCTACATTATTAGAAAATGAGGAATTCATTATGTGGAAATAATCTGAGAAGATTTTATTACAGGGTTAATTGCTAAGCAGACAACTGTAGGAACTATAAAATTTTGTTTGCTGAAGTAAAGAGAGAATGTCTTTTGAACTGTGGATGAAGAGTAAAAGCAAAAGGGTAGAAAGGCATGGTGACTTGCCACGCATGGTGACTTGTACCTGTAGTTTCAGCTACTTGGGAACTAAGGTGGGAGATTGCTTGAGCCCAGGAATTTGATGCTGCAGTGAGTTATGATTGCACCTATGCACTCTAGCCTGGAGACAGATTCTTACTTTGTCACTCAGGCTGGAGTGCAGTGGTGTGGTCTCAATTCACTGCAACCTCCGCCTCCCGGGTTCAAGCGATTCTCCTGCCTCAGCCTCCTGAGTAGCTGGGACTACAGGTACACCCCACCATGCCCAGCTAATTTTTGTATTTTTAGTAGGGACAGGGTTTTACCATGTTGGCCAGGCTGGTCTTGAACTCCTGACCTCAGGGGATCTGCCTCCCAAAGTGCTTAAACTACAGGCATGAGCCACTGCCCCTGGCTGAGGTCCAGTCTCTTGGCAGGTGGAGGGGGCGGGGGCAGGAATGGAAAGTAGAAAGCTGGCAATGTAGTTTGAAATTTAAAACTCATCGACTCCACAAGTCTCCTCTAGTTAAAGGAGACCATGTGACTTAATTCTGGCCGAAAAGTCAGCAGAATCCTGCTGGGTGTCAGAGTGAGACAACTTTGCTATCCCTACGCAGAGCAGGTGTGGCTGGCCCTGACCTTCAGCAGCTCCTTCCTGCCTGGAAGCGCATGGCAACGCGGTCTGAAGCTGCAGCAGCTCTTCCAACAAGAGGGGAAGGCCAGAGAATCCTGCAACACTGCTCCCAACATCTGGGTCCTCTTTTTGAATGTGAGAAAAAGAACCCCTCTTACGTAGAAGTCAATTTTTTTTATTTTTGGAAGCCAAGCAAATTCCTAATTGATATCCTTAGGTGGGTTTTTGGTCAGGAATAAGCTGCTTATATTATAGCTGTATTTGGTAAAAACAAATTTTAAAATAAAAAGGGCACATGATCATAGAATTACTTCATGAGAAAGCCATTGCTTTATATCTTGCAAGTGTATTCGCTTGAAGAATCACAATAAAATAATTATATATCTCCATCTCATAATTTATGGCTAAAAGTAGATTTCCTGATCTTTCAGCCACATTGGGTCCATTAAGCTTCACTATCTCAGACAAGCACATCTAAAACCCTCTGTCTGACCAGGAATTTCATGCCAGCTAGGATTTCAACAGACAGATACATTTACGGGGTCATTTATTTTCCTTTAGTTTCTCTTCCAACCTCATGAAATAAGCTATTTCTGCTGGCAGTTTTTTTTTTTCATATTTAGAAGATTATTTTATCCACTCTAAAATCTAAGCTTTTTACAGTGCCTTCTTAAATTTTATGAAATAAAGGTGGTTTACAAACACTCCCTAAGCCCTTCAAGAATTGCTTTTCACAATTCTAGTAACTGTCAACATTGGGCAGGGAGAAGGAGAGCATATCTTGAAGGCTGGCAACTTTTGTCAGAGCAGCCACAGACTATGAAAACCACAAGGAGACCAGGTGCAGTGGCTCACATCTGTAATCCCAGCACTTTGGGAGGCCAAGGCAGGTGGATCACTTGAGGTCAGGAGTTTGAGACCAGCCTGGCCAACATCATGAAAACCTGTCTCTACTAAAAATACAAAAATTAGCTGGGCATGGTGGCAGGCACCTGTAATTCCAGCTACTTGGGAGGCTGAGGTGGGAGGATTGCTTGAACCCAGGAGGCAGAGGTTGCAGTGAGCTGAGATCAAGCCACTGCACTCCAGCCTGGGCAACAGAGCAAGACTCCGTCTAAAAAAAAAAAAAAAAAAAAAAGAAAACCATAGGGAAACATTTAGGCTAATGGATCCCTTTGGGGGCACTTTTTAAAAATAAAAAGTCTAAGATTCATCTCCAGAAATTCTGACCCAATGTATCAGGAATAAAGGCCAGAAAAATGTATTTTTATTTTATATATTCATTTATTTAAGGCAGGGTTTTGCTCTGTCACCCAGGCTGGAGCGCAGTGGTGCAACCATGGCTCAATGAAGCCTCGACTTCCCAGGCTTAGGTGATCCTCCTACCTGAGCCTCCCGAGTAGCTGAGACCACAGGTGCATACCACCATGCCCAGCTAACTTTTTTATTTTTGATAGAGCTAGAGTCTCACTATGTTGCACAGGCTGGTCTTGAACTCCTACTTAGGAGGCTGAGGCAGGAGAATCACTTGAACCTGGGAGGTAGAGGTCGCAGCAGGCTTAAGTGATCCTCCTGCCTCAGCCTCCCAAAGTTCTGAGATTATATGCATGATCCACCATGCCCAGCAAAATACATATTTTTTAATCTTTCCAAATATTCATCCAGGTTGGAGGACCACTCACCTACTCCAGTGCTTCCCCAAATGCGCACACAGCACAGCGAGGGATCCTGTTAAGATGCAGATTCTGTTTCAGTAGACCTCAGGTGGCCTAACAAGCTCCCAGGTGATGCCCATTCTGCCAGTTCATGAAGCACACTGAGTAACGAGGATCTAAGCCGCACCCCACCTCTATACTTTTGTGCTTCAGAGAAGAAAACTGAGACTGGGCGAAGTTAAATGAGTGATCCAGGTCACACAGGCATGGAGTGGCAGCATGAGGACCAGAACCCAGGTCTTTTAATTCTGAGTCCAGGCTCCTCTGCAATATTACAGTGACTCCAGCAAAGAACAGTCTGTGGACCTGTTGGCATTGATGAGGACTGAAGAACATGAAGCTGCTTTGGTTCACTCTTTTGTTTTATTATGGGCCCTTTGAATAGTTCATGATCTCATTTTCCACCCCACCTCAACTTCTCTCTCCACCTCATATCTCACCAGTGGTGTGCTGGTAAATGCTTAATTACTGGTTTCCTGGAGGAAAAAGAAAAACAGATCTGATTTGTAATGTTTGCTGACTTCCATGGTATAAATACTCCTACTACGGTTAACATGAAGCTGGAAAAAGATGCATACAAGCAGCTCTCATGAAGCGGTGGAGGCCAGCTCCTGCACACCATTGCATTGCTGGGTGCATTGCATGGCACACATTGCATCCTCTGCCCCAGAGCTGAAGCCACAGGTCAGGATAGCAGCTGGGTTCCAGCCTGACAACAACAAGTTGGTACTTGCCTAGAAGAAGTAACACTATTGCTTTTTTTTTGACCGCGTCTCACTCTATCACCAGGCTAGAGTGCAGTGGCGCGATCTTGGCTCACTGCAACCTCCACCTCCTGGGTTCAGGCAATTCTCTGGCCTCAGCCTCCCAAGTAGCTGAGACTACAGGCGTGCACCACCATGCCCAGATAATTTTTGTATTTTTTGTAGAGACAAGGTGTCACCATGTTGGCCAGAATGGTCTCGATCTCTTGACCTCGTGATCCGCCCGCCTCAGCCTTCCAAAGTGCTGGGATTACAGGCATGAGCCATTGCATCGGGCCAATACTATCGCTTTTTAAGCAAACCAACCTCTAGTATAACTGGTAAGATATACTGATAGTGTGTGTTTTAGGAATGCTAATACAAAGAATAGAGGAAAGATAATGGAAGAAGCATCTGCTCATACATAACTGAAACCTTTAGAGACCAAAAACAAGCAAACAAAGATCAACAGATAAATACCAAAGTGGACAAGTGTATAGAGAAATGCTTTCACTTAGTCAAAACATAATCAAAAAAACAAACACTGGATCCATTTGGAATTCAACTCAACGGTATAGGCTGGTTGCCTCCTGTCTTCTGGACATTAAGCGAGGCTTGCACCACAGGTTTTCTTTCCATGGGGTCTCATTGTAATTTTTTTTCTTTTCCTAGTAGAAATTACTTCTGCCAGGAGAGTCAGTGGGGAGGATAAGACAAACAGTCCCCTGTCCCACTACAGAAGTGACCACATTCCATCTGCCACTGTCCACCAGGGATTGGGTTGGTGCAAAAGTAATTGCGGTTAATGGCAAAAACTACAATTACTTTTACACCAACCTAATAATTGATATTTTTAAAAGTAAATTTTCTCTATTAAAAGAGATTCATTATATTAAGCAAATTATACAGTTCTAGAAAGAGCCTACACATAGTCATGCACATCAGATGACATTGTACTGAACAGTAACTAAAGTCTATACAACAAAACGTTTATATTGTTTAGATGTGTCATGCAAAGTAGTGCAAACAACATTATTAGTCTTATTTGCCGAAAATGGTTATAAATTGCATAGAAGTGTTATTTCCCCATGTACTCAATGAACAATGAGAGTAAAGTGCAAGGAAAAATAAGAACAATAAATATGGACTTTCAACATGGAGGAAATTCAGATGTCATATGTATTTCTATCAAAAATGGCCTAGTTATACAAAAGTTAGCCAAGTGTGGTGGCACACACCTGTAGTCCCGGTTACTTGGGGGACTGAAGCGGGAGAATCACTTGAGCCTAGGAGCTCAAGGCTGCACTGAGCCGTGTTTGCACCACTACACCCTAGTCTGGGTGACAAACTGAGATCCTGTCTCAAAAACAAGCAAACAAAAAATGGCCTCATGCTTCCTTAAATTTCTATTCTCACCTGGTCTCTCTCCCTAATAAAAATTCCTTTTACCAATAAGAAACATTCTCCTCACACCACCTAAATGTTTTTACCACTCACTAACTCTCTTAGAGAAAAAGAAGCATGGCTCTTTCCCATTATCTAATTTAGTAAATGGTGCGTGGGATCAGAAACCGGGCTGCTGTAGACAGGTGGGTTGTTTTTCTCTTGTTATCCATCCCTGTTGCTTATTGTGACAAGCCAAAAAGGTAATGAAAATCCAAAGAGAAATTTTGTTTAAACTATATTTAGCAAAACTAAGTTAACGAATTTAGAAGCAGAGAACCGTTATGAAGTAATCTTATAGGACATATAAGCAAAGCCAAATATGAGGGTTAGGGCAGTGACTCATGCCTGTAATCCCAGCACTTTGGGAGGTTGAGGCAGGTGGCTTACTTGAAGACAGGAGTTCAAGACCAACCTGGCTAACATGGCGAAATCCTGTCTCTACTAAAAATACAAAAGTTAGCTAGAAGTGGTGGCACGTGCCTGTAATCCCAGCTACTCAGGAGGCTGAGGCAGGAGAATCACTTGAACCTGGGAGGTGGATGCTGCAGTGAGCCAAAATCACGCCACTGCACTCCAGCCTGGTGACAGAGCGAAACTATCTCAAAACAAAAAACAAAAACAAACAAACAAAAAATATGAATCCAAATATCTTCATATAGGGCTATCAAGATACTAAATTGAAAATTCCTTAAAGGTTTGTCTTTAACTTACCTGGTAAGTCCTAGACTAATGGTCCCCAACTTTTTGGCACCAGGGACAGTTTTTGTGGAAGGCAATTTTTTCACAGATGGGATTTGGGGGATGGGATATGGGGGATGATTTCAGGATGAAACTGTTCCACCTCAGATCACGAGGCATTAATTAGACTCTTGTAAGGAATACGCAGCCTAGATCCTTCACATGCACAGTTCACAGTGGGGTTTGCGCTCCTGTGAGAATCTAATGCTGCCGCTGATCTGATAGGAGATGGCACTCAGGCTGTATTGCTTGCCCACCACTCACCTCCTGCTGTGTGGCCTGGTTCCTAACAAAGACTAGTACTGGTGAGTGGCCCAGGGATTGAGGACCCCTGTCCTAGATGTTTGATATGGTGCCCACAGAATGCCAGTGTAATTCAAGAGTATATTTTAAGTAACATTTCTCTGGCACTATATGTAAGATCCTGAGCAAGGCATTACAAATACATGTAATTCAGGAAATATAAAAAGAAAACCATTCTTTTTTTTTGAGACAGAGTCCACTCTGTCACCCAGGCCAGAGTGCAGTGGCGCAATCTTGGCTCATTGCATGCAGCCTCCACCTCCCAGGTTCAAGCAATTATCCTGCCTCAGCCTCTCAAGAAGCTGGGTTTACAGGCACATGCCACCATGGTTAATTTTTGTGTTTTTAGTAGAGATGGGGTTTTGCCATGTTGGCCAGGCTGGTCTCAAACTCCTGGCCTCAGGTGATGCACAGTCTCAGCTTCAACCTATCCTTTTGAACACCACGACTATGCTAAGGATTCATTTTGAACCATAATCTAACTTTGAATCTAAGGTAGGATGATCCCGTTGGCTTAGAATACATCTCTAATAAAGTAGTGTTCCTTTATGCATCCCTGGCAGTAAACAGGTTTGTTAATATCTTGATCACTGGAGTGATAAATGAGAATGTGAGTGCACAAAATGCAACCTCAAAATGAGAACACAACCCTGAGCACAGGTCCTCAATAAAGGGCAGAACGTCTTTTTGTCAGCCTCACACTTTCTCTAAACCCCAATTTAGAATAGGTTTGTTATGAAGATCAAAATAGATAAACTATATGGAGAATCTGCAAACCCAAAACACATAAAGGTGTAAAGTGGTATAATTATTATTACTATATGTTTCTGCACATCAAAAACCAGAGTCGGCTTCTGTGCAGCTCTCGGTATGAAAGGTATGTTTCTCCTTTCAGAACACATTAAACTTGGTCAATAGATAACTTTTTAATCTTCCTGTGGTTAATCTAAGTGAATCGTAATTTCCCTCCAAGGTAAGGGTTATATTTTGCCCTTTATTTCTGGAATCTTTTTGCTGTCCTTTCTTCTTTTTCTCTGTCTCTGTATGTGTCTCTGTCTTTTTCTTTTTTAAACAAATATCCTCCTTCCCACACAAAGTTTAATGATCATTATTGTTGTTCAAGGGGAAAAGTGGCTCCCAAATGCCAGGCTCGATTCTCGGCTTTCTTCCTCTTCCGATCTTTGTCTCAAGATGCCTCACTGCACTGTTACTGTTCCAAAGTAGAACCAACCAGTTCTTTAAAAATCTTCTGAATGCCCATCATTTCATGTAGTAAGTTTACTATCTGTTACTACATGATACACTTTTAATTTGGCAAATTTAATGTGACACATTAATTTGACAAATTGAATGTGATGTTCAAAGCGTTTTGAGCTATGCAATTCAAAAGAATAATTTGGGTAGGTCTTAGTTCGCTTTTCCCCATTTTTCTCTAATAGTGTTCCACAATTTCATATCTGCCAATCCTGAGAAAATCCTTCATAAAATTTCAGAGCTTTCGAGCCTCTTTGAAGTGGCGATATCCACAGGGGGCCTGATGTGCTCAGTTAAGCTGCTATGTCCTACATACCTAGACTTCTCTATTCTTTCCTCCCAGGCAAGTCCCATCTCTGCCCCCAACTCTGAGTAGCTTGGACTACAGGCACACGCCACCGTGCCCAACTAATTTTTGTATTTTTGCAGAGATGGAGTTTTGCCACGTTGCTCAAGCTGGTCTCAAATTCCTGGGCTCAAGTGATCCAGCCTCAGCCTCCCAAAGTGCTGGGATTACAGGCATGAGACATCACACCTGGCCTGTTGGGCAACTCTTAATTGCAATTCTTCTATGGTATGGTTAAATAATTAGAAAAGACTACATCCCTAAATATTTTGAGATGCACTAATCACTGTCTGTAACTAATTAATTAATTGAATGCAAAGAGTCCATTCTAAAATATAGGAGAATTTTATCTTTCAATATAGACTTTCTACAGTAGGACTGAAAGAGATTTCGAAGTCTTACATTACAAATTAGAAATAAGAAACACATTTCTAACCTGATATTAAAACAATTACAGAGGAAATAATTGAAAATGTCTTACCAGATCACTGTCAGAATTGGCAGTACTAGGCAGTCCTCCTGATTTTCACGCCAGAATTGTAACCATGAGAGGGTAGATATTTTTAAGAGAACTAAACAGTAAGTTAATCAGCTATAGTATTCTCATTTTTTCCCAGAAGTTTTTTCTCATTGTCTCGTTTACTTTGGTGACCAATAACTTGTCCCCTTTTCCCAAACATGGGTAGAAACAATGGGTACTTTTTTTCATTTTGCCTCTAGAGCTAAACAGCAGCTCCTTGAGGCTAGAACCGCAGATTCGTTCTCTCTCCAAATCCCCACTTCCTACCACAGTGACTGGCAGTAACTTTCAGTAATTATGTGAATGATGCATATTTCCTTGTTAACTAAATATTTTACTTATTTTAATTGTAACCTGTAACTTTTATAGAATCCTTACAAGGTGACAAGAAAGCTCTTTTTTTGAGGTGCATAATTCTTGTTTGTGTTATTTTTTTACTCATATCTTTTCCTAGTGATGAGATTGTCTCTCCAGCACTCTCTCTCGTCCCCTCAACCCCTTCTTCTCCATCCCTGTTTTTGTAATCTGTTTATCCTAATTATAAGCTTAATTAATACAGAAAGAAAGTAATTTTAAGAAAGGGCAAAGTTTCTTAAACGTATTACCTTTATTCTGGAATTTGCAACAATGGCAGGATTCTTAGTAGAGCTAGCAACCACCACTTACACTTCTTGGGAAGGAAACCAAAGCCAAAGGACATCATCTAACATGGAGAAAGACCCATGAGGGAGAATATTCCCAAAATTCACATCATCAACAGCAGCATGAAATGTAGAGTGATGCTAAGAATCTGACACATACCAGCATGTAAGGGCCAGTCACATTAGTGGGTGTCAGGGGTTACTTCTTCAATCATAGCTAAAAAGTGGAAGATGATTCATTTGTCTTTGCTACTGATATAAACATGGTGGGTAGAGAGTAGCCCTTGAGAGAGATGGAGATGCGGGTGAGTGGGTCAATGAGGAAGTCACTCTGCCAGCCTCCTCCTTCTTCCCAAATGTACACAAACTGCACCTTGTAAGGTGTCTAGGGACAACGACTCATTCCACGGCAGGTGCAAACACTCAGGATTACAGTGAGTGTCAACTTCAAATAGCTTAGGTGCTGAATCTAAATTCCACAATCTGTCGACCTGACATTGTCCTTTCTTCAGGTGTTTATATGGCCCTGGAGAAAGAAATCATTCTATTACATAAAAAGAATTACAAAAATAATGCACCCAAACTCCAGAGAGTACTTCCAGTCTTGCATCATTTTGTAATAGTTTCAGATCAGCATAAAATGTTGGCCAGGGATAGGGATGAACAAATCTTAAATGTGAGCATTTTGGGTCTTTTATTTCCTTAATTTCATTGAAAATAGTTGTGTCATTGACAATTTCTAGGCATGTCATTGTATGTATGCTCAGAGTTGACTTCCAAGAGAATAAAATACGGCAAAGGAACATTTTAATCCAGTTGTTATCTTTTTATTGGCACCCAAATTTTGTAGATCTTATGTGACAATTGATTTCTGCTTTATTTTGTTGTATGATGAGGATGAGTTATTTTTTTAAAAAACACAACTGTTGCCAGGCAAAATGGCTCACGCCTGTAATCCCAGCACTTTGGGAGGCTGAGGCAGGTGGATCACGAGGTCAATAGATCGAGACCATCCTGGCCAAAATGGTGAAACCCCATCTCTACTAAAGATACAAAAATTAGCTGGATGTGGTGGCCCATGCCTGATGTCCCAGCTACTTGGGAGGCTGAGGCAGGAGAATCGCTTGAACCCGGGAGGCGGAGATTGCAATAAGCTGAGATCGCACCACTGCACTCTAGCCTGGCAACAGAGCAAGACTCTGTCTCAAACAAACAAACAAACAAACAAAACAACAACAACAACAACAAAAACCTACAACTGTTACTTATAACTTAGACCCTATTTGGGCTTCATAAGAATTGTCCTTCTTTCAGGCTCATATTTATGCTAACAATTGCCACAACCATAATAGAGGGAAAAAAAAAGATTTTCAAGACAAGAATGTTACCTAAGAATAAGGGAACACTCCTTGTGACCTGGCATTTCTTGGAAGAAAGGAAGACAGTGTGGAATGTCCCTCTCATTCTGAGGTCCTCTGGAAAGGGCTGTCACTCACAGTTACCTGGGCAAGCGAAAGCGGGCACGTGCTGTGTGTATCAAAACATGCAGGTAAGAGTAACTAGGTGGAACAATGCATTGCCACCATTTCAATTATGTTGAGCTCTCAAAACTTTCTTAGACAAAAGATTAGACATGTTTTTCACCAGTTGTAATGGTGCTTATTTTGTTTTTTTAAAATGAGCTATTGTTGGTGCCTCTTTCTCAGAAACATAACTTACTGTAAGAGTCCACACACAGGCTTAGTCACACAGCTCACCCTCCTTTGTGCATTTCAGATGAACAAGAGGCGTGTCTACAGAACGTTTGCCACTGAGTCATTGCACTCCCCACACAGTGAGCAATGAGCCACAAGTGACCAGGAAGATGACAGAATCCCGTCATTGTTTTGGAATTTAGAAACTAGTTAACAGTGAAATCTTGTTTTAGTTACAAATCAAAACAAAAATATTATATTCCTTTCTCTTCTTGAGGGTGTGCGGAGATGGAAGTCAATGTACTCTTGTATAAGGACACATATACCTGGTTATTCAAATAGGTATGAGGAGACTCCAGAGAGCTGTGTTCTTAAGATCTGTGTAGGAATAAGTAGTAATTGCTAGATTCCGTATTACCAAGGAGACCTGAAGCTGAAGTATATAAAAATCTGCCCAATGACTTTGTTTGACTTTTGGTTTTCTCATTTAAATTACAGGATGCTCTGTAGCCCTACTATCCCTTAGTCTTTCCTCTACAAATACAGTATTCATAGTAATTCATGTAGTTTTTTGTGATGTTGAAATGAAAATTATAGGTATAAAAATTAGGTTTAAAAAATCATTTGGAATTCTTCTGCACTGAGGATTTGTTTACTCTCTCCTATTGTTCATTTCTTTAATCACTTATTTTCATCAGTATGGGTTTGTGGGTGTTTATTTTAAACTTTGAGTGCACTATTGATTGATTTGCTTAAATTGTTTCAGTTTTGGCCATTGGGAGTGGTTTCAGTTGGGTCTTGTGTCTTTTTGACACATCCCCATCACTGTGAGTTTTTTTTTTTCTTTTCTTTTCTTTTTGAGATGGAGTCTCACTCTCTCACCCAGACTGGAGTGCAGTGGTGTGATCTCGGCTCACTGCAACCTCTGCCTCCTGGGTACAAGTGATTCTGTTGCCTCAGCCTCCTGAGTAGCTAGGAGTGCCACCATGCCCGGCTAATTTTTGTACTTTTTAGTAGAGACAGGGTTTCACCATATTGGTCAGGCTGATCTTGAACTCCTGACCTCGTGATCCGCCTGCCTTGGCCTCCGAAAGTGCTGGGATTTTTTAGCACCTTCTTAACTTCTGGAACTACAAGATGCTGCAGGCTCATCCTAGATATTCCCTTCCCAGGCCTAAAATCAGCTGTGTCTCCAAGTAACCACTGAAGTATTGTATTAGAAATCAGGAACTTCTTGCTACTGAAATGTTGACAGAACAGGGAAATATATATGTGTGTGCTTTTAAGTATACGTACACATATCTGTAAGGATTTATATATGTAGTTATTTGTATCTATATTAAGCTAAACGTGAGTGCATACAGATGTCTCCAGCTCTAATCCTGTACCACAGGGATCATTCTGGCTTCTTCCCTGTCTTTGTATGTCACCTTCCACTCCAGCAGTGAAACACCTGACGCCTGCCATCCACCATCCATTCGTTTATTAGCTCAATACTAGTATGCATGAATAACGCCTTCAAAACCAAACTATACTCCTGAGATGCAACTTTGTTGATGAGAATACACTGCTTACATACAGTTCATTTTGCCTGTAGTCTTGTAGTATCTGTTCATTTCCAAAGTTGTTTAGGTCAGCAACTTTCCTCCCACCCCCTTCAGGGAAATGATTTTATACATCTGTAATACCCTTATTTTGCCATAGCCTGCATTCCATTCTGGGATCCCCTAATATCCTAAATGATTTTCTTTTTTTAATCTGTATACATTAAGGTTTACAAAAAGCAAATTTTGTGCTGTGAAGTTCTACTTCCTGCTCAAGGACGCTGGTATAACTCCCCACCCTGTTAAGAATGGACTGCCCATAGTGACGTCCTTCCCAAAATCTACAGCATGAAAAGGGTGGGGTGGAGGGTAACTTTAGAATGGAGAAAGCTGACAAACACATGACCTCAGTCAGGTGATCAAGGTTAACATCACCCATGATGTTGTGTGGATAGCAAGTACCCTCGACGTGAGGTGGTGAGAATGACACTTTACCTCTGTAATCTCCTCAAAACCCATAGCCCCAGTCTAATCATGAGGAAAACATTCTAAAAACCCCAACTGAGACACATTTTACCAAATACCTGACCAAACTTGCTCAAAACTGTCACCATCATCAAAATTAAGGAAAGTCTGAGAAGCTGTCACAATCTAGAGGAGATTAGAAAGACAAGATAACTCAATTTATTTATTTATTTGTTTATTTACTTTTGAGATGGAATGTCACTCTATCACCCAGGCTGGAGTGCAGTGGCGCGATCTCAGCTCAACCTCTGCCTCCCAGGTTCAAGCCATTCTCCCACCTCCGCCTCCTGAGTAGCTGGGATTACAGGCATGAGCCACCATGCCCTCTAATTTTTGTACTTTTAGTAGAGACAGGGTTTCACCATGTTGGCCAGGCTAGTCTGAAGCTCCTGACCTCAGGTAATCCACCTGTCTTGACCTTCCAAAGTGGTGGGATTACAGGCGTGAGCCACTGCATCCAGCCAGATAACTCAATTTAATGTGATATCCTAGATAGGCTCCTGGAACAGAAAGGCATGTGAGGTAAAAACTCCAGGTGTCTGGCCGGGTGCGGTGGCTCACATCTGTAATCCCAGCACTTTGGGAGGCCAAGGAGGGTGGATCACCCAAGGTCAGGGTGAGTCCAGCATGGCCAACATGGTGAAATCCCGTCTCGACTAAAAATATAAATATTAGCCAGTCTTGGTGGTGGGCACCTGTAATCCCAGCTACTTGTAGGGGCTGAGGCAGGAGAGTCACTTGAACTCGGGAGGCGGAGGTTGTGGTGAGCCTAGATCAAGCCATTGCACTCCAGCCTGGGTGAGAAAGAAAGAGAAAGAAAGAGAGAAAGAGAGAAAGAGAGAGAGAGGGGGAGGGAGGGAGGGAGGGAAGGAAGGAAGGAAGGAAGGAAGGAAGGAAGGAAGGAAGGAAGGAAGGAAGGAGAGAGAGAAGGAAAGAGAAAGAAAGGAAGGAAAAAGAGAAAGAAAGTAAGGAAAAAGAAAGAAAGAAAGAAAGAGAAAGAGAAAAAGAGAAAGAAAGAAAGAAGGAAAGAAAGAGAAAGAAAGAAGGAAAGAAAGAAAGAAAAGAAAGAAGGAAAGAAAGAAAGAAAGAAAAGAAAGAGAAAGAGAAAGAAAGACTACAAGCATCTGAATACAGTATGGAGTTTAATTAATAATAATGTGTTAATATTGGCTCATTAGTTTTGACAAATGTACATACTAATGTTGACAATAGGAGAAACTGGGTGTGGGGTGCATGATACTTATCTTACTTTGCTGTAAACCTAAAAGTATTATAAAGTTAAAAGTTTATTTTAAAAATTAAAGCAGAAAAAACTAGAGCTGATGTGTTAAGGAGAACGGCATTTGCAAATCTGAGGAAAAAGAGACAGGGATTTTGCTTCATTTGAGTTATAAAACATATTTTTTTCTACTAAGAAATCCAGGGTTTTTGACTTTTTTTTTTTTAATTTAAAACTGGGGCACTGCCTGTGAATCTAGCAAGCAGAAATGACCCAGAGGAGCTCATCTCTAAAGATGCATTTAGATTTTTCTTGCATCAAGAATGAGCTGATGACCCAAAAACCTTATTAAATGTTAATGAGCATCTATTTAACTGAAAGTTGCTATATTCTGAAATACTGTCTGGGTCTCAAACTGAGGAATTGGGATATAAGTTCATATCTATTTTTCTTTAGTATTATTCTTTTAAAACACATCAGACTATGTAATTGGAAGAGAAGAACTGTGGATTACTCAGCCCAATTGTGTGTTCAAAACCTGCACAGAAGGGTTTTTTCTTTATTGTGCTAAAGTATGTATAACATAACATTTGCTATTTTAACCATTTTTAAGTGCAAAATTCTGTGGCATTAAGCACATTCGCAATGTTGTATAAACATCATCGCTACTTTCTAAACTTTTCTATCAGAATAGAAATTCTATTCAGGATATTCACATTTTGTATAACCCGTGGTGGTTGCTGAAGTTGTTGCTACCTTTGACTATCCTACACAATAGATTTTCTAAGTGTGTTTTCTAAAAAAAAGACTGAGAGCGGTGCCTCACACCTATGATCCCTGCACTTTGGGAGGCTGAGGCAGGCACATCACTTGAGCCCAGTAGTTTGAGACCAGCCTGGGAAACACAGTGAGACTCTTGTCTCTACAAAATAATAATAATAATAATAATTGTCTTTTAATTAATCAAGTGTGCGGTGGTATGTGCCTGTAATTCCAGGTGCTCAGGAAACTGAGGTGGGAAGATCACTCCAGCTCAGGAGGCAGAAATTGCAGTGATCCAAAATTGCACCACTATACTCCAGCCTGGGCAATAGAGTGAAAATGTTGCACTTCCCTGGAATGCAAAACATGGCTTAATTGTTGTTAGCTTCAGTGCCTGTCATGTGATGTCCAATGGTGAGTAAATATGCTGGAAAGGAATCCATGCATTTTATGGCTCTAGAGGCCTCAGACCAAAGTCACAGCTGAACAGGTAACAAATCTTTCAGAGTCTTGCTTCTATTGTTTGTTTATGCTTGGTTTTGTTTTTGCACAACTCCTTTAAATGTGACCCCCTCATATTCTCTTTTCTTTCTCCCTGTCCTAGTGACTCTACTATTGTTAATAAGCCCTGGTAATTCAAGTGATTTATGCTGGATATTAACTAGTATACCAACTGCTATCATTGTTTATAAAAATTAAGTTCTGCTACTGGCACAATTACCAGGCTCTATACATGATAGGAACATGAGCTTGAGGAGTTGCAATTGGTGGAATTTGCTTGGGAAATTTGCCTGCCCCAATGAAGCTTCTCTTTTTAACCTAGCTTCTTAAGATTCTCTCCTTTAGTTGAAGCTATTACTGTTTACCTAATCATCCCAGAAAGACCCCAGAGAATTGCTCTTGACTCCTTCCTCCTTCTTACGCCCTATTATAAATCCCACATATTCTGCCTTGTGTAAATGGTTTACAAATTACCCATCCCCCGATTCCCTTTCTTGCCTGCACAGTTGTGATGGAATCCCTCAACATTCTTTACAATACTTCCTGTAGATTTAGACAAGAGGGACCCTGTCCCTGGGTGCGGTGCTATAGAGGGAACGACATTTCACTAACACTTGCACACACACACACAAATTGTTGAAGAACACATGGTTTTTCCGTCATTCAGGACCTGATGCTCAGCACTGGAAGAGTCAACTCAATCCCAAACATCCACGCTCATGACTAAGAGTGTTCAAGCCCCAGGGAAACACATTTCTCTTCTCCACATCTCTTCCCTTAAAGATTCTCCAAACAAAAGGCAACTTCCTGACTGCTATTAAAGTTGTAGATTGTGTCATCACCTACATAAGAGAAAAACACTGCTTCCTTCACATTGCAGAGGAATTTCAGCAGGCAGGTGTTTCAGGAACTGGAAAGACAAATTAATAAGCTTGCTGTTCTCCCCAAATATATACATTGAAGCCCTAACCCTCAGTACCTCAGAATTCGACCATATTTGAAGAAAGGCTCTTTAAAGGGCCCTAGTCCAATAAGACCGAATTTTTTTTTTTTTTTTGAGAGAGAGTCTCACTCAGTCGCCCAGGCTGGAGTGCAGTGGTGTAATCTCAGCTCACTGCAAACTCTGTCTCCTGGGCTCAAGCCATTCTCCTGCCTCAGCCTCTCAGGTAGTTGGATTACAGGCACCCGCCACCATGCCCAGCTAACTTTTGTATTTTTAGTAAGGATGGGGTTTCACCATGTTGGCCAGGCTGGTCTTGAGCTCCTAACCTCACGCGATCCTCCCACCTTAGCCTCCCAAAGTGCTGGGATTACAGGTGTGAGCCACTGCGCTCGGCCAGACTGATGTTTTTAAAAGATGTTTGGACACAGACACACATAGAGGAAAGACCATGTGAAGACACAAGGAGATGACAGACACTACAAGCCAGAAAGAGAGGCTTCAGAAGAAAGCAATTCTGACAACACCTTGATCTTGCCACTCAGTCTATGGCATTTTGTTACAGCAGGCTTAGGAGACTAATACACTTGCCAAACTCTTCTTCTCAGAGAGTATAACAAAATGTTAGTCCCCACTTGTGCCAGCTTCCTGTTTCTCTTTGTATTCCAATTTATAGCTCCCAATAGCACCTCCACATTCTAGCCCTGGGCCAGTACCTGAAAAAGCTCCACCCTGGCCCTCCTCTGGCCGCCGTGCCCCTCCTCACAGGCCTCGTAATACAAAGGGCCAAGGTATGCCTACCTGAAGCCCATCTCTCTTCCTACTCTAGATTTCCCTGCACAAGTAGCCCTGGGCCCATTTCCAGGAACTGTGTGTGCCTCGCCCCTGAATCCTTTCTCCTAATGATGATGTCACCACTCTGCACACCCCTAAGCCTGAGAGATGGCCCAGAGCAGCTGTTCGTGTGTGATATGGTCAGAGCTTAGACATGCAAACTGGGGTATCCATATGCAAGTATGTAAGATCCCACAAGACATGGGTGGAGCTGAAGGCGGTGAGAGAAGGGGGAGTGAAAAGTGGGAGTGAGAGCTGGGGGCTAAGGACAGCTTTCCTTACACTGTTTAACTTATTCCTTCTGACATGGTTCTCTGAGGAGACCAAAAGTTCTAAATTTGAACCTGACTTTCCAGATCCAGAACGTGTATTCACAAGGCTAGGGAACAGAAAAATGTCTGATGTCATTGTTTTATGTTTCGCTTTTAAATATTTAGACACATGTTGTGTGGGTCTTCACATATTGCTTCAGGCCCACAAATAAGAGCAGGCTTGGTGGTTCTAGAGGAACTCTTGAATTAGAGCAGTATTTTCTACAGTTGCACATGAAGAATGGGGAACATTTTGCAATACTAAACATCTCACAGTACTCTTGAGTTTGTATTTATATAGGTCTAGACATAACATATGTGAAGCAAGATATCAATTTTAGTATCAGCAATAAGGTGGATATTAAAATTAAAATTGCAAATAGTTGTGTTTTGTAAACATCATAAAAGATTTTTAAAAATTCAACAAAAATTTTAGCCAGTTGAAATAATTTTGATTTAAATTCTTATTGATATTTAATGTAATTTGTATTTTACTTTTAATTTTAAATATTTTAAACATTTTAGACGAAAAATATATTTTAGAAGCACATAAAATTTTATTTTCTTTACTGTGATTTGTATTTTTCTACAAAAATTTTGTACACATTGATTAAAATTACATTTTCTGTTTTAGTCCTATAGAAAAAGAAAAAAATTAGCAGTATGATTGAAACAGAAAATGTAACAGTGGAGTGCAGAAAATACAAAAAAAGGAAAAAACAGACAATTTTCAAAGAGGCAACTTGCTTAAATCTTTAGGAATTGGAAACCGTAAAAGTGAACAAGTTTATATTGAGCATGTCAATAAAATGTTTGAATAAGGCCTTACAAATGCTTTATTTAATGAGTTTTTATTATTGATCAAAGCAATGAAAACGAATGAGAAAGTCATTCTTATCAAATTTACAATTTAAGAGGAGGTCCATTGAAATCCCTGGAAGCTCAACTTTTTTTATTATTATTTTTCAAATATATATCTTATTGCATTTTAGGTTTTAGGGTACATGTGAAGAACGTGCAAGATTGCTGCATAGGTACATATATGGCAATGTGGTTTGCTGCCTTCCTCCTATCACCTATATCTGGCATTTCTCCCCATGTTATCCCTCCCCAACTCCCCACCCCCGGCTGTCTCAAATGAAGAGTTAACTACCGGTGGGAACAATGAGAACCTCCGTGGTTCTTCCTGACACGTGCACCCTCCCAGACCTCTGTCTCCAGTCTCCTTCTCCACAACCTGGCCTTCGCAATGCAAGTGGGCTAACTGACCTCCGCCTAGGGAAGGACCGTTCAGCAACTTGCCCACACGAGGAGCAGCGAGGCCCACGGCAGGTCCAAAGGAGCACTCACAGCATGGGATTGATGACACTGAAGAACAGAAGGTCCTGTGGCTACACAAGTCTGAAAAATGGAAGGTACAGCCATTGTATTCCTAGCAGACTTTTCAAAGACTAATATATTAATTCCTCATATGAATCTCTGGGAGGATTATATAACAGACAGATCTCCCAGCCATTTTCACTGAACAGTTCTTAGAATTGATATCCTTGAAAAATTTCATCTAACCACTTATTCCTCAGTGTGGTAGCTCCTAGCCCTGGGTGGCTATCGAGCACCTGCAATATGACTAGTCTGAATCAAGACACATTCTAAGGATAAAGCACACTGTACTTCAAAGGCAGTACCAAAGTGTAAGCTGTATTAATAATAATTTTTTATTGAATACGTGTTGAAATGTTATTTTTGATATATTGAGTAAAATGGAGTGTATTGCTAAGGTGAATTTTACTTGTTTTACTTTTGCAATGAGGTTACTAGATAATTTAAAATTCTACCTGTGGTTCGCATTGTTTTTCTAGGACGACAATGAGCTAGAGGACAGCATGTACATAAGACCTTCAGGATTCGGAGTCTACCCATCTCTCCAGCTCTCTCTCTCAATACTATCTTGCTTTGGGTTCCCATCTCTCCAGATCACTTAAAGAAACCCCTCCCTGTCCCTGCCAACAACCACCTGCAGACAACTGACACCTCTATCCTTTGCTCAGTCCAACTTCTGGGATGACATCTGGCCAACTATTCAGCCTTCACGTACTAAGCATCAATCAGCCACACAGGAAGCCTATCTGGAAATCCAGGCACACCTATCCCCTGGCCTGATTAGGTGGCCCTTCTCCATGCATGTGTCATTTCCTGTGTACACCTCTATCCTAAACTCGCTACATGGCTTTATAAGCATCTGCTTATGTATCTCTCTTCTAATACATTGTGAGCACCTTGAGGGCAGAGATAGGTCTTTCTTTTATTTATCTACTTTTTTTTCTTGAAGAGATTCTCGCTCTGTCGCCCAGGCTGGAGTTCAATGGCACGATTCCAGCACACTGCAACCTCCACTTCCCGGGTTCAAGCAATTCTTTGTCCCCAAGTACTCAGTCTCCCAAGTAGCTGGGATTACAGGTGTACACCACCAAACCTGGCTAATTTTTGTATTTTCAGTAAAGATGGGGTTTCACCGTGTTGGCCAGGCTGGGCTCGAACTCCTGGCCTCAAGTGATCCACTTGCCTTGGCCTCCCAAAGTGCAGGGATTACAGGCATGAGCCATTGCCCCCACAGGTCTTATTTATTTTTATGTTTCTAGCAGTAATCAGTGTCTGGTATATTAGGCCCTCAATAAACATTTAGTAAATGAGTAAAAGATTTAAGGACAAAGTAGACAGGGTTTCTGCCTTAAAAGAGCAAAGCTAGAAGAGGAGGAAGATATGTAAATAGACAGTTAAAATGTGTTGCGTTAAATAGTGTTAAAAAAATAGTGTTATTTTGAGTCGTGCGAACACTCTGAGCAGAGAATCTAACAGGGCTGGCTCTGTGGATATGTGACCTATGCTGGCACAGACCCTGCACTTAAAGACCTAGTGCTTAGTTTAATACTCTGTGGTCACTAGCTTGAAATTCTTCATAATTTTTTAACACGCAGTTTGTACATTATCATTTTGCTCTGGGCCTTTCAAATTCTGTAGCTGATCCTGCACTAACTTGTGTGGGGCTAGGATGGGGTTGGAAAGTTGAGGAAGAGTGTCTGAAAGATCTAAATGAAGCAGGGCTGGGAAAAGGGATGGGGAAACTCATCAAAGTGAAAGGAACTGTCTGCACTGCACAAAGGCTGAGAAGTTCAAGAGCACGTGGCTGACAGCACACCCAGGCTGTAGCACAGCAGACAGGAAGGAACAGCGTGAAGCCCTGCTCCAGAGCGGACTTTACTCTAGGGACAATGAAGTAGCTTTCAGGTGAAGAGTAACATGTTAGATTCGCATTTTAGAAAACTTACTCTTGGGACAGAGTTAGAATATTTTGGTGGTATTGATAAGGGAGAAGAGGTGTAGAGATTGAAGAGCTGAAGCAGAGTTACCAGGGAAGAGGCTACTTAGTAGACTAGGTGAGGTGAAGCCAGCATGAGCTAAAATGTGTTGTGGGATAGAAGATGCAGTGGCTCATGCCTGTCATCCCAATATTTTGGGAGGCTGAGGTGGGCATATTGCTTGAACTCAGGAGTTTGAGACCAGCTTGGGCAGCATGGTGAGACCCTGTCTCTACAAAAAAAAAAAAAAAAAAAAAAAAAAAAAAAAAAAAAAATTGGCTGGGTGCAGTGGCACACACCTGTAATCTCATCTACTCAGAAAACTGAGGTGGGAGGATCTGCTGAGTCCAGGAGTTCGAGCCAGCAGTGAGCTCTGATTGCACCACTGCACTCCAGAGCTTGAGGGACAGAGTAAGAACTTCAAAAAGAATGAAAGACAGAGAGAGAGAGAGAGAAGGAAGGGAGGGAGGGAACAGAGGGAAGGAGGAAGGGAAGGAAGGAGGAAGGAAGGAAGGAAGGAAGGAAGGAAGGAAAAGAAAAGAAAAGAGTCCTGAAGGAAGCAGAATCAATGGGATTTGACAGTTCATAGAATATGGGAGCTAAAGTAGGAAGAGAGGTCAAGAATGGCTCCCAGATTCCAGTGCGTCAATGTTTTGTGTTTCTTTTCTATGTATGGATTTTTTTTATTTGTGTGCTTTCTTCCCAATGAAGCATGAACAAACTCCACACATCTACCTGATTACTTTTTATTTCTGAGCTACTATGTCATCCAAATATGATCTTTGTGTTTTCTCTAGAACTTGAATGTTTCTATTAATGGGAATTTTGCCATGGTCTGTTAGAGAACAGGCTGGTTCTTGCTTTTTTGGCAGTTACTGGAATGGCAACAGCAGCCCTCATCTTCCTGACGTAGGGTGAATGTCCAGTGGGTGCCCTCTGCTTCTCAGTTAACTTCTCACAACAACATCCTGTCACTGAGATTGTTTCTTCCGTATTTGGAGACAAGAAAACAGTGACTCAGGTTAAGTAAGAGCTAATGGCAGGGTGCGGTGGCTCATGCCTGTGATCCGAGCACTTTGGGAGACCAAGGCAGGATGATCATTTGAGGCTGAGTTGGAGTCTAGCCTGGGCAACACAGTGAACCCCCATCTTTATAAGAAAAAATAAAAAATTAGCCAGGTGTGGTGTCGCATGCCTGTAGACCAAGCTGCTCAGGAGGCTGAGACAAGAGGATCACTTAAGTTTAGGAATTCAGCCTACAGTGAGCTGTGCTCGCTCCACTGCACTCCAGCCTAGGTGATAGAGTGAGACGCTGTCTCTAAAAAAAGAAAAAAAGAAAGAATAAAAAGAGATAATAAGTGGAAAAGAAGAGATTCAAATTCCTTTTTTCTGCTGTCATGTCCTACACTCTTTCCATCAAATGACACTTGCCTCAGGAACTAAACAAAGAAAAATTGAACATACAGTTTATCTTCACCTCAATATTCCTACGCTGTCTTCCTGTGCCCATCGTTTTTATGGTCTTGGAGATGGCTGAAAAAGAATATAAGCTGTAAATAATATGAGTATGAGGGGAGAGAATCACAAGAGTAGAAGAGTTATAATATTCATTAAATGACTAGAGAGGCAGGGAAAACCTGGGTGGGATGACATTTACATGGTCACGAAAACGTCATGGAGAATCACAGTTATACAACACTGAGGTGAGTGCACTGCTTGACCTCTCTTGTCATATCACCTCCCCCATTCTCTTTTCTTCATAGCAACTATGCCATTTTATAGCACCCTCTGAGATTATCCTCATTATCCTGAGTTTATTAATATTCACCAATAATTATTTAGTTTCTGCATTAGATTTTTCAATTCCTTTGGGCAAGGATCATGGTGTTTTGTTCAATGCTGCATCCCCAGAGCCCAGAAAAACATTGGTGCATAATAATCACTCAACAAATATTTGTTGAATGAATGATTGTCATTAAAAAGCAGATAGAGGAAAATGACTTTTAAGCAACATGGTATAAATAAAAAAACTAGCTGAACTTGTTTTACTTATCAACATAGGTTATGAAAGATTCTATATAACCAATCTTTAAAGGGTAATTTTGCCATTTCTTTTCCTACAACTGATGTCAGGGATCCTAAAAATATAAAAGGCAGTCTCAAAAAGCCTTGAAAGATATGCAAGTAGTCTCCAGGGGGGAAAGTTACAAAGATTACTGCACTGTAAGGCAATAAAAAGGAACCTTAAATAAATTACTCAGAGAATTCTCAAGTTGTGTAAGAACTCTCATTTTAGTAAAGGAAACCCTAACTATTAACACTTTATGCTTTGGCCCAAAATTCAGGAGCCAGTCAGTCAAACTGGAAATAAGACCATTTTTTTTAATGGACAATGAGCCCTCAGTCTTTAATCTCATTGTAGTTTATATATGTATATATATATATTACGTAGTTTTTACCAAATATTAGAATTATTTTTAGGCATTGGAAACTGAAAACCTCAGAATTATTCCTTTCTTACATAACCTTTTTGAATGAAAAGATGAATGTGAGTGAATAAAGAAGTAGACTCCAAGTTCTAAACAGTCTATTTACAAAGAGTGTTTTAAAGCATCACCATTTTGTAAGTTGGGAACTGTCTTTTTTTTTTTTTTTTGAGAGTCTAGCTCTGTCATCCAGGCCAGAGTGCAATGGAGTGATCTTGACTCACTGCAACATTCGCCTCCTGGGTTCAAGTGATTCCCCTGCCTCAGTCTCCTGAGTAGCTGGGATTATAGGTATGCACCACCACACCTGGCTAACTTTTGTATTTTTAGTAGAGATGAAGTTTTACCATGTTGGCCAGACTGGTCTTGAACTCCAAACCTCAAGTGATCCACCTGCCTCAGTCTCCCAAAGTGCTGGGATTACAGGAATGAACCACCGCACCCAGCCAGTATTTATATTTAGTAAACAATATCTTAAAGACCGTTCATCACAGGCCAACTTTCCTTAAACTCATCAGTATTTAAAACTTCTGCTTCTTAGGCATTTCTTCTTGTATGAAACTAGATCTTCTCAAGCTTTCATTTGGCAAGTCTTTAAACAAATAATACCTGATACGCACAACAATTGCCAAATTCTTGTTTCTCAATTCTGCTTTGCAGTTTAATAAGAACACTCATATTCTCTCCTGCAAATATTGTCCTGTATCTCTTCTCCCTTTCCTTTTGGGCATCATAAACCTTAACTAGCCATCCTTCGTAACTTTTATTTACGCATTTTGCCTACACTTTCACTTGTGTTTTACAGTCAGAAAAGAAGAGGAACGGTGAACACAGGAACGAGAGTGTGCAAGCCAACCCCAGTCCTGCCAGCATCAGCCTTGCCCTGTCTTCCCCAGACATAGCTATAAATTGATCTCACCACTTATTCTCAGTTCCCTCTTCTTGGCCCCTCCCAACACCAAAAGTGTCAGTTCGGACAGAAAAATGTCGACTCCATTTCCATCTGAGTTCCCTAGGTTTGCCACAGTCGATTAAACAACCACCTCGCTAGTTGACTCACCTCACGGGTCACTCACCAACTCATGGTCATCATCATTATCTAATTTATAGATCATGGAACATTCTATCTGTCCAGTTAGAAAGGTGACTAATATTGCTGGGATTTTTTTTGCCCACGAAAACAAACATTCATCTCTTTCATTTCGGTGTGGAATGCAAGGCCTCTGTGGCCAAGAACGTTCACCACTGTGATTGAGGGCATTTTCATCTGGTAAGAAATTGAGGTCATGATGAAGACGTGTTTAGTAATAGCTGTTTGTACTTCTGTTTTGTTTTTACTGTACTTGGGAATTGTATCGCCTCCAGGTTTATCTATCTTGAATTCTGAGCATAATTGGGAAATGAGTTAAAAATTCCACATAAAGATTTGGCTTTTCTTTGACCAATAATGCAATGGAATGAGGAAGTGGGAGGTACAGGTAGAAGGAGAGAGAGGAAATACATTTTCCCTGGTGCAGAGTAACCTTCTGGTTCTGTTAAAGCTAACAAAACAAATTACTAGCTATTCTATGTTAAAAGTAGCCTTAAATTTTTAAAATCACTATCATATTGAGGCTGGGCGCAGTGGTTCACGCCTGAAATCCTAGCACTTTGGGAGGCTGAGGCAGGCAGATCACCTGAAATCAGGAGTTTGAGATCAGCCTGGTGAACATGGGAAATCCCATCTCTACTAAAAATACAAAAGTTAGCTGGATGTGGTGGCAGGCACCTGTAATCCAGCTACTTGGGAGGCTGGGCAGGAGAATAGCTTGAACCCAGGAGGCAGAGGTTACAGTGAGCTGAGATTATGCCACTGCACTCCAGCCTGGGGGAAAGAGCAAGACTCTGTCTCCAAAAAATAAAATAAAATAAAATCTCTGTGATATTGGACAAACATTATTGTAAGAATTTATTTTTTTAATGAAGAACAAAACCACATTATCACATAAGTCTAGCAAATCTGCTTTGATTTTTTTCTAGATTCAGTTATTGGATCTCTGTTAGACTATTATTAGATAGAACAAATATATGACTGCATTATACTATCATCTTTTCTCCTGGACCCTTCTATTTAATTAGGACAAGATAACTTGAAAACAAGTAAAGAATCTGAAGTATCATCATCAAAAAAACATACCCCTTACCCCCATTAGCCAAGTATCATATCAGGTACGCTGAAGATACAAAGATCCTTGCCTTCTGGGACTTTACATTTTAGTGTCAGAGACAGAAGAGATGTATGAGAAAATCGATACAGAAGAAAGAGCAGATGCTATGAATCCCCATGACACATCTGTTTTCAAATGAGAAATGGCATAGGAATGGGAAAGCTGAATTCCGCACATCATTCTTGGGTCCAATTTATTTGCCAACTCTGGGGAAGATAAACTCAGATATTATTGTGATATCTGCACAACTATCACCACAAAGAGCAGATTTTTCTGATTCAAGGAGAAGGAAAAAACAGCTTTCTCTTCTTGAGGACTGAATTATTCTTCCCTCTTAACACTTCTGTGAATTTTTCCTGCTAAATATGACAGCCAAAACAAGGGGCCTGAAGCCCAATTGAGTTGCATTGCAAGTCAACAACGACCATAAGAATAGCAGCAGCTGTAATGTATTGAATCCCTATTGTAATAGGCCCCATGTCAAGTATATTTACATATAGTATCTCATTCAAACATCATAACAATCCTGGAAGACACGTGTTATGATGCCCTTTGAGTAAAACCAAAGATGAGAAGGATTAAGCAAAATGACCAAATATTGTGCATAAACCATGGCTGGGCAGGATGTGCACCCAGGCCCATCCATCTAAAAACCCATTGCATTTCATTACCTCAGAAGAGAATTGGTTATTCCATTTCCCTGCAGTGGGTAATTCCTCTACAGAGGAAATGCCAACATTCTTTCAATGCTGATCTATAAAGAAGAGGAGGGTGGAGGAGGAAAGGATACAGTGGAAAAAGTCAGTGAATATTAGGAATGATTTCCCAAGGCCGAATCACTTATCCGTTTATTTAATCAAGCAGAAGTTCATATTGAAGGCCAAATAGGTGGTGGATACAGGAGACCTGACTGTAAAACAGAGATGCCGCATGCCATCAGGGAGCTTACGGTCTCATGGGGAAGACAGACCAAGAAGACAAGCACGTCAAATAAGGAAATCAACAAGGCACCCAGAGAGGGAATCACGAGAGGTGGTGGCAGCCCACTTTGAACACCATTGTTACTGTTTACTTTGCAGCTCTCTCTGAGGAAGTGACATATAAGCTGAGCCTGAAAGATGAAGAGGAGCAGATTTTATGCAGAGCAGAGGGAAGAGCAAGCTGATGGAGGAGACTAATCAGAGAGCCTGATGGTAAATGCTGAAGGAAGCCCAGCTTTCTCAATATCACCAGCTGCTCAGAAGCCTTCAGCGGGCATCCTGGACCTTCTCCTTCCCTAAGGGATGGTCCTCACCTGCTGTCCTCAGCTGAGATCTGGCACAGACCCTTGGAACTTCTAAGGGCCCCATTGTAGCCCTGGGGTGGAAGTCCATGGCACCATTGCCCTCTCCCTGGGATGAAGGTCCTGGTGCCACTTCTCAGGGCTGTGTCCCTCTATCAGGAGGTAATTGTCTCTCCCAAATCATCTTCTTCTTCCTTTTTCTCCACCCCATTAAAAAAAGGGTACAGAAAACCATTCTCTCTCTTTTTTTTTTTTTTTTTTTTTTTTGAGACAGTCTCTCACTCTGTCACACAGCAGGCTGGAGTGGAGTGGCATGATCTTGGCTCACTGCAACCTCTGCCTCCCAGGTTCAAGCAATCTCGTGCCTCAGGCTTGCAAGTAGCTGGAATTACAGGTGTGCAGCATCATGCCTAGCTAATTTTTGTATTTTTAGTAGAGATGGGGTTTCTCCATGTTGACTGGTCTCGAACTCCTGACCTCAAGTGATCTGCTCACCTTGGCCTCCCAAAGTGCTGGGAATACAGGCGTTAGTCATGGTGACTGGCCCCTTTCCTTTTGTCCTGTAAGAGCTCAGCCAACATCTAATATGCATGCGTTCTGTCATTCATAGACAAGACTTTGAGCTTGGAACCACAACGCTTGGATTTACATGTCAGAGATTTAACCACTAAGGCTCAGTCTACTTACTGGCTCTGTGACCTTGGGCAAGTTGCTTCATTGTGCTATGCTTCAGCTTAATCATTTGTAAAACAAGTTTCCACTCTTAAGGTTTTCTGAAGAAATCAGATGCATAAATCTATAGAAGACATTTGAAGAACTGTGCTTGGTAACTTAAAAATGTTTGTAATTGTTACCTTTTTTTTGTTGTTGTTATTATTATTCTATGGCCAGTGACCTAGCTAGGCAGGGGCTATATCAAGACGAATCAAACAGTTTCTAGCTAAAGTCCTCAGACTGGCAGGGCGGGGGTCGGGGGTTCACCACAATTGTTCCTGATCGGTGCGACACATGCTATCGTGAAGGTATGCAAAGTCACGGAAGCACAGAAGAGGGGGCAGTTCCTTATGTTGAAAGGATGAGTTGAAGTTTTTCCAGGTGAATTATAGGAAAAGCGAAAACAGGAGGCAGAGAAAGCTTTCCAGGCAGCAAGAATGTGCTGTGCAAAGGCTGAGGCGTGTGAAGAAACAACACCTGGGGTGACTGAAGCAGCCACGTGCACTTAGTGGTGAAAAAAAAGGTGGCGTCCAGATTCCTATGCCAGGAAATCTGAGTCCCACAAGTGAAGGAGAGGCATAAGTGTCTGATCAGGTTAGAAACAGAATGTGGGCAGGGGTGCCATGGCTCACGCCTGTAATCCCATCACTTTGGGAGGCCGAGACAGACACCTGAAGTCAGGAGTTCGAGACAAGCCTGGCCAACATGGTAAAACCCCATCTCTCTACTAAAAGTACAAAAATTAGCTGAGCGTGGTGACACACACCTGGAATGCCAGCAACTCAGGAGGCTGAGACAGGAGAATCGCTTGAACCTGGGAGGTGGAGGTTGCAGTGAGCTGAGATTGCACCACTGCACTCCAGCCTGGGCAACAGAGCAAAACTCTGTCAAAAAAAAAAAAAAAAAAAAAAAAAAAAACAAGAAGGAAAGAGGGAAGGAAAGGAAGGAAGGAAGGAAGGAGAAAGAGAGAAAGAGAGGGGAGGGAAGGAAGGAAGGAGGGAAGGAAGGAAGGAAAGATGGAAGGAAGGAAGGAAGGAAAGAGAAAGAGAATGTACTTCCAAGTCCTGTCCACAGGAGACTGGGAGAAGAACAACTCCCTAAAGCTACATCAATTCAGCTATGTTATATCTCAAGGATATAATGTTATGTGTGTGTATATATGTATACATATATATATACACACACACATATATATGTACTATGTATATATAATGCTATGGCCTAGCTTACCTAGGGATATCCTCACCAATTTTAACATTGCTTCTATTTGAAATATACGTATGTTTATTTCCAAACAGTCTACAGGCAACCAAACTTTTGGAAAACAGCTTATTCTTAAAATGAGGTTCTCCAGCAGTGTATGCAGTCATGAACCTCTGGATTTTAGTTAAAAAACAGGCCGGATGCAGTGGCTCATGCCTGTAATCCCAGCACTTTGGGAAGCTGAGGCGGGAGAACCACTTGAGCCCAGGAATTAAAGACCAGCCTAGGCAACATAGTGTTATCTCATCTCTACAAAGAAATTTTTTAATTACCTGGGTATGGTGGCACAAGCCCGTGATCCCATCTACTTAGGAGGCTGAGGTGGCAAGATCGCTTGAGCCTGGGAGGTCAAGGTTGCAGTAAGCTGTGATCACACCACTACACTCCAGCCTGGGTGACAGAGAGAGACCCTGTCTCTAAAAACAAACAAACAAAAAACCCAGAAACCATAATCTCTGAAGGATTGAGAGGAAACAAACAAAGCAATATTGTCTTATTCTGATGAGATCAGTAGGTTAACCAGAAACCTTGCACGCAAACCTGTGTTATTTTAGATTTCTTTCCATCTTTCCTCCTCAAATTGTGAAATTAGCATGGTACAGTTATTCATTCTGAGAGCTGTCCAAGCAACATGTATTGATTGAGCCTGTGTGCCAGGCATTCTGCTAAGCCCTTTATACATATTATTTAGTCTTTACAACCCTCTAAAGTTGGTATTTTTTTTTTTTTTTGAGATAGGGTCTCGCTTTGTCACCCCAGCTGGAGTGTAGTGGCACAATCTTGGCTCACTGCAGCCTCTGACTCCTGGGTCAATTGAATCTCCTGCCTCAGCCTCCCAAGTAGCTGGGATTACAGGTGTGCACCACTACATCTGGCTAATTTTTGTATTTTTGGTAGAGACAGGGTTTCTAGGCTGTTCTCAAACTCCTGACTTCAAGTGATCCACCCACCTTAGCCTCCCAAAGTGCTGGGATTACAGGCACCCTGCCTAAAGCTGGTATTCTAATTTTCAGATGAGGAAATTGCAGCTCAGAGGGTTATCTGATTTTACCAGGGACACACAGTTGACAAGCAGCAAAATCAGAGATGAAACTTAGATCTGTCCACGTCCAAAATCAGGGCACTCATCCACTTCCCTGTATGCCTCTATGGATCCATCAACATTGCAACAATTGGCTGGGTGCGGTGGCTCACGTCTCTAATCCCAGCACTTTGGGAGGCCGAAGCAGGAAGATCACCTGAGGTCAGGAGTTCGAGACCAGCCTGAACAATACGGTGAAACCCCGTCTCTACTAAAACTAGAAAAATTAGCTAGGCATGACAGCGGGCACCTCTAGTCGCAGCTACGCAGGAGGCTGAGGCCTCAGGAGAATCACTTGAACGCGGGAGGCAGTGGTTGCATTGTGCCGTTTTCACGCCACTACAATCCATCCTGGGCAACCGTGCGAAACTCCATCTCAAAAAAGAAAAAAAAAAAAAAAGAAAACAAACAAAAAACACTGAGACAATTTTTTCTTGGTCTCCAGCCTTTAAAAACAAGTCTCTTTTAACTGAGTGACTGACTTAAAATAACAGGAGCATGGAATCGGTGCTGTTTGTCCAAACTGCTCCCATCTCTTCCACACTGGTCTACACGACAATATTTTCTGGATGCTTTTCAAATGTATCATTTAACATGTACGAAATTTCACAATACCACTCAGGAGTAAGTAAATGTTAGCATCCATTAGCTACAGATTAGTAAACTGAGCTAGAAATAAGACGAATGACAAGTTCTAGGGTGTAACAGAGGTGGGAGGGGTCTCAGCAAAAGAGCAACGGAGCCAATAGAGGTTTATGGACTCATAAGTCCACAGTAAGAAATTTCCTGCATGCAGTGGTAACCAGGATGTTGAGACCTCAGAGTGCTTGCTTGGTTTCAGAACTCCATACCAGGGACTCATACATACATCGAGTCATATGTATGAGTCCTCAGTGTTGTATTAACTGATTCAGAAACTCTTCCTGGGAGTCCTTTGGTAATAAATATCAGAATTATGAACAATGTGTTTTCTAGGTCAGAACAACAGCCTGTATCCAATTAGTCTCAGCGAAGTCCCAGTAAAGGAATTTCATCCATTCTGACTCAGAACCACACAGTGGGGACATCAGGTCTCCAGACCCTGCAGAGAAAATGAGTGGGTGAGGATAGGCTGAGCACGTGTGCACTTTTCTGGGTCCCTCCTCTGCAGTGCAGGACGCAAGCAGTCCTTTCTAGCAAAGGCTGTGTGAAAGCCTGGTGGTGAGGGAGTCCTATCTTGACAGCTTCGACTGTATCACAACATTCACAACAATATCTCAATAAAAGGCAAAAAGAGACAACCCAATTATATTGAACCACAGATGTGTACACAGACATTCCCCCACCCTCTCCAAAAAAAGAAGTTCCCTGAATGCCTTGCTCCATAGCAATTTTCACATGAATTTTAAAGAAATTCAGCATCTTTGTGTCACATTCTCAAGATAGTTCCATATTAATGTTTGACGACTTGAGAGACTGGGGTGGGAGGATTGACTGAGGCTGGGAGTTCAAGGCTAGTCTGGGCAACATGGTGAGACCCCCATCTCAAAAAAAGAAAAAAAGCCAGGCATGGTGGCTCAAGCCTCTAATCCCAGCACTTTGGGAGGCTGAGGCAGGTGGTTACTTGAGGTCAGGAGTTCAAGACCAACCTGGCCAACATGGTGAAACTCCGTCTCTACTAAAAATACAAAAATTAGCCGAGCATGATGGTGGGTGCCTGTAAACCCAGCTACTTGGGAGGCTGAGGCAGGAGAATTGCTTGAACCCAGGAGGCAGAGGTTGCAATGAGCAAAGATGATGCCATTGCACTCCAGCCTGAGCGATAGAGCCAGACTCACTCTCAAAAAAAAAAATAATAAATAAACTTCGGCATTGGAGTCGATGGTACATATGGCTAAAAATCAAAAACACCACTCTTCCTTAGCTAACTTTACTTTGAGATATTTGTTCTGATTCAAGCTTTGTTCTTTTATTCCCTTTTATTTATGAAATTATGAAGAGCACAGATGCCATTTACATATTTGTTTTTAATGCATTTTCAAAATTCAGACTCGAAAGTAAAAACCCCTTGCCTCCAATTTGCTTCAGTTTGTTGGGCAAAAATAAGTCTCCTTTTTATCACTGCATACACAAACCATTTTATTAATAATTTATCATAATGTTCCACAGCAGAGATAAAGCAGACGCCTACATGATCATTATGTGTTCATAATGTGGGCTCTGCCATGTCTTAAATGTCCCTGCACCTGCTGTTACCTTCTCGCTCCCTTCTCTCTAAGGTTTGCATTCGCTGTTATGCTGATAACCTCTAGCTCCACACTCTTCACTGTCTAGATAGGTTGCCATTGACAAGGAAAAGCAGACACAGTTGCATCATGTGTTGCCATGATCTTATTTTCACCCCCTCTTGAATTAACTGCAGTCAAGAGAATTTGCCCTACAGATTGGTGAGAGTTTTCACAGTGCCCTGGGCTCCTCCAATTTATGATCTTTAGTCTTCTTCCCCAGCCACCCCACTCCCCTCACATACAGTTCTTTCCTTGCCCTGCTTTGGAAGACATTTGAACCTGTTCTAAATCTTTCCCCTTCCTTCCGTAAAGAGAGCTTCCTTAGATCATTTTTCTCAGCCTTTCTCTGCTTGCTGAATTTAAACCTTGGCACAAAGGTCACAGGCAGACAGAAGGCACTTTGCTGAATAACTTGTGTTTGAACTTCTACAACAGTTACTTTGGGTTTTTTTAAGGTGCTCATGTCATGTTTGGCAGTGAAATGTTCAGTGTTGCAAAAAATAAAAAAGTCAACTTGTGAAATCTCTCTTCTCCGACTCTACATCTCTTCATTTCTGTTCCTATCTTAGTAGAGAAAAATAAAAGATGTATTAACACCTTTCACCCAAGAATGTTAAAATAATTAATAAGCATCAACTAAATTATTTTGAAATGTAATTGATGGCAAAGATCAAAATCTTTGAAGCAAAGATGTCTCAAGTACTATTATTTACAATGAAAAAATGTGAGACCTGCCTATGAGCCCTGTACACAACAGCATTTGATAATAACAACTGACTATTGATGATATTCACAGAAAGTCAGTGACTGACTAGTAAAGATGGGAGCGACATATACCAATGTACCAGAAGAAGGAAGCAAGGCTTAATCCATGTCAGGCCTTTTTGCTATTTCTTGCAGACCCCAGGGAGTATATATATCCTTCCTTCCTATCTGTGCAGTGATTGTTCCACAATTAGAGGACACGCTGGGCATTAGAAGCCAGACTTTCTCCCATCAAGCCCTGCACAACACCGCCTGCGCCTCCCTCCGCCCCCCGCCACCAACCACCCTGTCCCAGTTTCTCAGACGCACATGCTATGAAGCTCTCTATGCTGCTGAAGATTACCAGGATAACAGAAACCCAGAACCTAGGGGGCTTCCTGGTTCTCTGGGGAGGTGTCTCTTCTCTTCAGTCCCCTTCTTCTAATGGGGCTAGATTAGATGAAGGGGACTGGTGAATAGCTCTACAACCTATTTGCCGTGTTAACAAAGTAGGCTACCTAACCCCTCAGAGCTTGTAAGATGAGAATAGTGTTTTTCTGATTTGGCTGACATAAAGGTCTGCATAGCACTAACAAGTTGTGTTGGTCCCTCCAGATTCATGTTTTACTTTTTTTCTTTCTTTCTTTTTTTTTCTTAATTGAGATGAGCTTTCACTATGTTGCCCAGGCTGGTCTCTCATACCTGGGGCTCAAGTGATCCTCCCACCTTGGCCTCCCACCTTGGCCTCCCAAAGTGCTTATATTACATATGTGAGCCATAATGTCTGCTCCCTGCCCCGCTCCTTTTTTTTTTTTTTTTTTTTTTTTTTTCAGAAACGGGGTCTCTGCCTTCCAGTCTGGAGCAAGTGCGATGGCACAATCCTAGCTCACTGAGCCTCAAACTCCTGGGCTCAAGCAATTATCCCGCTGTAGCCTCCCGAGTAGCTGGGACTACAGATGTATACCACCACACCCAGTTCATTTTTAAATTATTTTTTGTAGAAGTGAAGTCTCACTACGTTGTTCAGGCTGGTCTCACACTTCTGGCTTCAAGTGATTCTCCCAGTTTGACTTCCCAAAGTACTGAGATTATAGGTGTGAGCCACCTCACCTGGCTGTTTTACCCTTTTTGATAGGTGCTGTGCCCTGGGAGGTTGACCTATATGAATGGCGTCAACAATTTCTATTGCCACATGACTTTCTGTGAGATATGCCCCTGGAGGCACCAGAGGATGACCAGAGTTGAGAGGAGAGGGAGACTCAGAAATTTACCCTCCATGCTCCCTCCCTGCCAGGTTAAATGTATCCCCCAAAAGTTTAAATGTATCCCCCAAAAGTTCATGTGCTAGAAACTTAATTGTCAATGTAACAATATTAAGAGGTGGAGCCTTTAAGAGTTGATTAGGTCATGAGGGTAGAGCCCTTATGAATGGATTAATGCCATTAATGCACGAATTAGTTCTACTGAGACCAGATTGTTACAAAAGCAAGCATGACTCACTCTTGTGATCTCTTTCTCACAGGCTCACTTGCCCTTTTGCTTTTCTGGCGTGTTATGATGTGGTACGAAAGCCCTTGCCAGAAGCTGCTGCCATGCCCTTGGACTTCCCAGCCTCCAGAACCATGAGCCAAATAAACTTTCCTCTATAAATTACTCAGCCTCAAGTATTCTGTTATAGCAACAAAAAGCAAAGACAGAAAATTGATACCAAGAAGTGAAGTTGTGCTAGAATAAATATCTGAAAATGTGGAAGTGGCTTTGGGATTGGGTAATGGGTAGACACTGAAAGAATTTGGAGGAACAAGCAGTGAGTCAGCTGCTTCACACACAGAAGCCTACAGGCAGCCTTCTCTAAACAGCTACCCTCACTGCTGCCAGCACTAGGGTCCCACTCCTCTTCACCCTGGGGTACTACACCATCCTTTGTGGTTTCCTTAAACCCTACCAACACTTTGTAAACAGTTTCTTTGTTGAATTCTGCTTAAATTACCCAGTGGGAATGTGGAAAATCTTTCCTACCAGGACTCTGACTGATGCATATGTGAAACACCTGGCTATATACTAGAGGCTCAGGAAATGGCGATGATGTTACTGACTCTGTAATTATGGTTAGCCTCATAATGTTGTATTTCAAGCAGCCCTGTTTCTTCTTTGGAAAAGAAAATATCCTGCAAAAACATACAGTTCTGCATCTATATCAACAAAGTAGTTTGGAAGTGGAATTCATGAATGAATTCAATTAAATAGCCACTATATCAAAGAGGGTAGACTGGTCATATCTAACCAACTTTCATCAGGCTAGATATGACCTCAAAAACTGAAATCTAATTTGGAAAAATCAGAGGTCCTAGGACCATGAATCAGTCTTGCTTCCTAGAGGATCGGTGTAGGCTTACCTTGTGAAAAAAAAAAATTTATTCTAACCATCTGTTAGCAGGCTTGCAGTGGTTCTCAAAGTGCAGGTCCCAGCATTATCTGTGAACACATCAGAAATGGAAATTCTCTAGCCCCATCTCCAAGCCTGCAGAATCAGAAACTCATGGATTGCAGCCCAGTAATCTGTGTTTTAACAGACTCTACAGAGGACTCTGATGCACACTAAGATTTCAGAACCACCACACCTGAGGGGTTGCTAGAAGTAGAAAAAAGCCAACATTCAGGAGTTGAGGTAAGCATTTGGCATCAGATGACCTAACAAGCAGTAAAGAATTCAAGAGCTGGTCAATTCATAAACGAAGAACTTTGTTTGCTTTGGGGAATTCTGTCATTAGGGAATAGGTACAAGACCTCTGTGTATGGTTCAGAGAAAGACTCCAGTCCCTGCAGGGTGAATGGAGAGTGGGTACAATCAAAGCAACACCCCAATATTACAGGGGCTGAAGGCTAAGTGGATTCAGAAGCAGGGCATTATACACTGGAAAAAAATGAAGAACCCTTATGGGGACTGGGGCCCTCATTAATCTGGGTGTCTGGAATAGCTATAAGCTCAGTTATCAGAATCAGAACTCAGGATTAGTACTGAAGAAACATTTTGAGTAGTTCAATGTTTAGGATGTGAGTGTTTCACCAGATATTTTCAAGTCCCTGGTGCCTCAAATTAGTACTAGTCCTAAGGTATACAATGTAGCTGTTTCTTTTGGTGATGACAACACATTTTGACAGTGGGAAGGCTCTGGGTACAAAGCCTCTGATTTTCAGGCAGGACCTAACTACCACCCCTTCACCCTAGATACTTCCTGCTCAGCTGACTTCCTGATTCAACTCATTATTTTTCGAATTACTTGGTGTGTGTAGACCACTGGTTTTCAGTCTTCAGTGTGTATAGCAATGCTATGGTTTAAATGTATCCTCCAAAAGTTCATGCGCTGGAAACTTAATTGTCAATGTAACAATATTAAGATGTGGAGCCTTTAAGAGTTGATTGGGTCATGAGGATAGAGACCTTATGAATGGATTAATGCCATTAATGCAGAAATTACTTAGTTCTACTGAGACCAGATTGTTACAAAAGCAAGCTTGGCTCACTCTTGTGATCTCTTTCTCACAGGCTCACTTGCCCTTTTGCTTTTCTGGCATGTTATGATGTGGTATGAAAGCCCTTGCCAGAAGCTGCTGCCATGCCCTTGGACTTCCCAGCCTCCAGAACCACGAGCCAAATAAACTTTTTTATAAATTACTCAGTCTCAAGTATTCTGTTATAGCAACAGAAAACAATGACAGAAAATTGGTTCTAAGAAATAAAGTTGTTGCTAGAATAAATATCTGAAAATGTGGAAGTGGCTTTGGAACTAGGTAATGGGTAGACACTGAAAGAATTGGGAAAAATAGGCTAGAAAAAAAGCCTGTATTTCTGTGAACACAGCCTTAAGGGCAGTTCTGGTGAGAGCTGAGACAAGAAGACTAGGGATAATCTGGAACTCTTAAGTGATTGCTTAAGTGGAGTGTCAGTAGAAAAACAGACCGCAAAGGCAATTCTGATGAGGTCTCAGAAGGAACTGGAAAATAACATATTGGAAATTGCAGTAAAGGCCACCTTTGTTAAAACATAGCAAGAAACTTGACTGGACGGTGTCCATGCCTGAGGGCTTCATGGAAGGCAGATTTTAAGAGTGACAATTTAGGCTATCTGGCAGAAGAAATATCTAAGCAGCAAAACGCTCAAGCTGCTGCACAGCTACTTTTAACTGCTTATAGTAAGATGCTAGAGAAAACAAATTATTTAAAGATGGAATTTAAAATTAAAAGGAAAGCAGAGCAGAAAAGTTTGGAAAATTCTCAGCCTAGCCATGTAAAAAACTATAAAGCACACGAGGATGTGGCCAAGCAACCATTTACTGAGGAGATTAGTACAGATAGAAGGGAACCATGTGCTGTTCATGAAGACAATGGGAAAAACATGCCAGAGGCACTGCAGAGATCTCCAAGGCTTCCCCTTCTATCACAGGCTGAGCTCTATTTCGGCAGAATGGTTTTAGGGGACGGACCCAGGACACCCTTCTTGGATCACTGCCCAGGGCTGTCTCAGGTCTCTGCTCTCTGTGTCCCAGGACAACACTTCTTGGTTGTGCTAGCCATGGCTTGAGCAGGCCCAGGTGTAGCTCAGGCCACAGCTCCAGAGATGCAAATAGCCAATTTTGGTGGCATCCACATGATGTTAAGTCTGCAGGCATGGAGAATGCAAGAGCTGTGAGAACATTGCTTCCTCTACCTAGATGTAAAAGGTTGTCAAAAACAGTCGGGAGGCTGGGATTGCACCTGGAAGAGGAAAACATTCTAAGACACATGGGATAGTAGCATGATTTGAGAAGATGTTGACATGGACTGTGAAACTGATTAATCTACTTTTTTAGCAGCTCTAAACACCCCTAATCCACATCTGCCTGATTCTAATTAGTTATGTTTAAATTTGGGGGCCAGCATGGTGGCTCATGCCTGTAATCCCAGCACTTTGGGAGGCTGAGGAGGGCAGATCACCTGAGGTCAGGAGTTTAAGACCAGCCTGGCCAAGATGGTGAAACCCCGTCTCTACTAAAAATACAAAAATTAACCAGGCACACTGATATGTGCCTGTCATCCCAGCCATCCAGAGGCTGAGGCAGGAGAATCACTTGAACCCAGGAGGCAGAGGTTGTGGTGAGCCAAGATTGTGCCACTACACTCAGGCCTGGGTGACAGAGTAGATTCTGTATCACATAAATAAATAAATAAATAAATAAATAAATAAATATTTGGTTAACACACACACATACACACACATGCACACACACAGACTTCTGTTTTAGAACTTATGACAAAAGATAGCTTTTTAAAATTTTTTTTCCTACTTTTTAACTTTCTTCTGAACAGTTTTGGTTTCTGATAAACAAATCAGGAGGTTGAAAGATTTGGATTGGCCACAAAAATTATATTCCATTTCTAGAGCCATTTCACCAGCTGTACCTGCAAGTCATATTACCTAGCAAATGGCAAAACCAGTCATGAAACCACGCATATCAAAAATTGACATCTGATGCTGATAGCATTCTCTTAATAAATTACCTCTCTCAGGCCATGCATTTAATACAAAAGAATTGCAAGACCCATAGAATGACATCTATTATAGGCTGAACTGAATCAGGGTACTAAACAGTTAAAAAGGGTAGCTCCTCTGCAAGGAAGCCAGTGAAATGGTTGAAGAGGCAAGAGAATTGCTCTTCTAATAAAGAGATGCCCTAGATCAATCAATGAGGCTGTTCCTACCAGTCACTTTTATGATAGATGCTATGCATTGCTTTGCTCTATGCCCACTCCAGGCCCCTGTGAGAGTGCCAAGGCCAGAAAGCTGATACCACATCTGCCAATCGTCTTTGTAGTGCAGCTCTCCATGTGCTTTGGGCACATCCAATTAGACGCATTCACACAAAACTCTGATCCAGAACTGAGTTACGTGGGGATAAAGGCAGGTACAGGCACTCACTTTGCTGTTATAGACTGTAGCAGAGAGGTGTGGATTTGTACCTGGAAGCTAAGGTAGCAACTTGTTTATTTCATAGCTTCCTGATCAATCTCTGTCACCTCTCCGCACCATCCTTAATGGTCTGGTTCTGCAGTGTGGTTTGAGGCTCATATCTGACAAATCTGCTTGAACTCATTTCCTCAGATCTCTCAACAGTTTGGGAATTATTTATACTTCCTAATACATACCATTCTGCTTATACTAGCTAAAGAAGATTATATCCTCTGCAATAAGAATGTTGATCAAGATTATGACTAACCGAAATTAAGCTTTCTTGAAGCCTGTAACTTTAAAACCCATTATGACTAGAGAAGTGAAGAGTCCTACATTTCTTCGGAAATTCCCTACAGTCCATGAGAAGAGAAGGAGGCCAGGGAAAGAAAAGTCAAAAATAGATGGAAATGGTAATGCTTGGATTGTTGGATCACCAAAGGCCATTTTGTATCTTCTGTTTGTTCTGCCTAAGGATTATTGGTTTAATATCTATCTTCCTTCTTAAACTCCATGAGAATGGAGGCCATATTTGTTTAGTCAACACTAAATATGATACCGAGCATTTGTCTGGCTTATAGCAGGTGCACAATAAACAATGTGTAACTGTCTAAAGTAGTCAAGGTGTATCTGTTCAGTAATGTCAATTGCTACTATTGATCCAGCTAATCATTAAGAGACTAGTCATTTTACATATAGTCTCTCACCCTTCCATAGAGTAGGTTTTATTACCTTCATTTTTCACATAAAGAGACTGGGTCTCAGCAAAGTCAAGTCAGTAAGAAACATAGTTACTGGCTGAGTGTTTATTCAAATTCAAGAAATCTGATTTCAAAATTCATGATGCAGTTTCTTGATGAACTTGGCTGATTCTGACTCTTTCTTATTCACTCATCTATTCATGCATTCACTCAACAAATATTTATACAGGCTCCCAAAGTTGTCAGATATTACCCTATAAGTTCCACTTAAATGTAGTAATTTAATCTCTCAAGTTACTACAATAAAACTATGAAGACTGAGACACACGATTTTGTAGTAGGCATTTTGGGTGGTTACATCTTTGGGAGCCTGAATTCTGCTTGTATGCAGTTCATTTCTTGTAGAAACATTTGGACTAAGCTTAGTCATAGGAATCTGCACCACCAACGTGCATGTGACTCATTATCATCCTCTTTGATAGGCAAGTGTCCCTTAACTACATATCAAGTCATGCTAGTTCAAAAACAGGCCCACAGTATCTGACATAAAATCTGACATTTTAAATATAGAATGATTACCTCTTTGTTTTCTGAAGCTTCATAAGCCCTGATGCCAGTTATATTAACAAATTGTATGTAAACCAGAATGTTGATTCTCTCCTGTTCATCAGAGCTCAGGCACTGATACAAAGAAGAAAGGAAAATGGCAACTTACAGAAGAATTTAAATGAGATAGTTTTGCTGGGACCACTTTAAGCAAAGATCCATTTTCTCTGACCTTTTTACCCAGCTGTCTTCCTTTGATAGAAACACAGACTCTGGCTGATGATTCATTACAGATTCAAGTCCAGGTGGAGAATAAACTCAAGCAAAGGATCATTGTAGTTAAACCTGCAAGGAAAAGTCACAGTGGTTCAAAGTCTATTAGAAAGGTTATAACTTGCCCATAAAATTTTAGCTTGGGGCTGAAATATGGCATATGAGTTTCCAGTCCATAAATTCTTTAAAATCTGAAAACTCAATTAGGTACTTCTAAATTAAATGACTGTTAATCGGCAGAGAATTGGATTTTGATGTTTAAAAACTTCTTGCCCAACCACGTAGGAGACATTTTAATGTTTAAAAATATAGTGTGGCAATTAAAGCCCAGTTAGAAATCTAAAAAGTCAATTCAACCCAGCTTCTCCCTTGCACCCTGCTACTACTTCCTTGACTATGAGAGATACTTCTTAATATTTCTGGGCTGGCATTATCTAAATGAAAAACTGTGATAATATTTACCTCTTCCCAGAAAGTCTCAGGGAACCAATTTAATGACTCTACTTCTCTTTTCAAGTTCAACTAATGTATGAAAAAGGAGGCCAATACAGATTCTCTTCTCACCTCTCAGGTCCTCTGTGGTAACTGAGTGTGGGCCCAGCCAATCTCCCAGAAAATAGGAAGCCTCTATGCTACTCTCATTCCTGCATATTTAAAGCCAGAAAGGGACTTTTTCCTTTTGCTAATTCCTGGCAGAGAGAGGTTTGTGCCTTAGAAAGAATAAAGGATTTAAGAGTTGTATCGACTTGGGTTTGAAGTTTACCTCCCACTTTTTAGATGTGGGTACTGTTTTCATGTTTGCAAAGTAGGGTTGTCATTTGTGAGGGATGAATGAGTACGTGTGACATGCCCAGTGCTCAGTAGACAGTCGGTGGCAGCTACCGACAGCGAACCCCTAATTGAAGACTCCAACTCCGTAACCACCCACTGGCCAGCCTTGCAGTTCTCCTCAGGCCTTGGGGAAGCCTCTCAACTTGGAAAGGCCAAATTTATGAAGGTAGATGACTTTTCTCACTCTCATGCAGAGAAGCAAAATAATTGATTTAGATTGGAGAAATATATTCAGACATTGCTTCTGAGAAGGTGCTCCAAGAATGAAGGATATCTTCATTTTTCTGGCAGCATGATGGCATGATTTCCCAACCAGGGGCATGGCTTTTCTTTTCTTAAATAATTAGCTTCATAGTAATTTCTAATATGAATTTGCTTATTTAATGGGAATACAATGTGCAATTCTGTATTTCTTTTTAATACTCTAAGGAGCAATAATAGTCAAAGCTTGGGAAGCTTATTAAGACTAATACCCAGTTGTGGTTAAATGCATTAAAAAGCCTTAGTAAAGAATCTGCACTATTGATCCCATTCACAGTCTCAGCTTTTGCAGACTGTCTGTTAAGGCACAGCATGTTATCAATGCAAATTAGTCCCCAGCATACAGCTTTCCTCCACTTTAAAATGAGGAGACCTGAAACTGAGGCTGAAATATTTTGGAAATTGCTAAATAATTATAGCTTTTTTCTTCCTCTTCTTTCCATGTTTTATATAATTCACTTTTATAGAGTTTTCAGTGTTTATTATTTTATGTACAAACAATTTTCCAGATTGGTTAATAAGAATATAGTGAAATGCTCTGTGACTTTTGGCAAGTTACTTAACCTCTCTGAGCCAAAAAAAAAAAAAAAAAAAAAGAATATAGTGAAATGTACTTTTTCATGTCTCTTTAAAAGTTGTTTTATCTTCCTCCTTACGGCCGGCCCCAAAGTGAATGAATAACAGACACTGGACCAAGCTATATACAAAGAAAATTTGTATTAATGAATCTTCATGGTCCAACATTCTGTTTATCGAGAAAACAAAATGTGCAACAGACTCTTCATCTGTACAAGAACCATCCTGTCTAATTAATTATTAGTTTCATTCCCCAATGAGTAGCCTATCAGAAATATGTGTGTATATGCATATAGTTATATATGTATATATATATTTTTTTTGAAGAAAGAAAGAGAAAAAGAAAGAAAAAAAGAATGAAAGAGAGAAAGAAAGAGGAAGAAAAAGAGGGAGAGAGAACAAGAAACTTGCTCTATTGCCCAGGCTAGAATACAATCTAAAAATAGGTATTAAAGATCTCTTTTATGCCAATAATTATACTTAACGGAGACAGGAAGGAATAAAGGAAGAAAATAACAAACAAACAGCCAACCAATATTTCATTTAAATCTGTGAAATGCTATGCAATTGCTGAAAAGTGATTTACTTCCAATTATATGGTCACTTTTAAAATAGGTGTGATACTGAGAAAAATGTACGTTTTGTACATTTGGGGTGGAGAATTCTGTAAATATTTATTAAGTTTACTTGTTCCAGGTCTGAGTTCAAGTCATAGATGTCCTTGTTAATTTTCTATCTCATTAATCTCATGTTAACAATGTAGTGTTAAAGTCTCCCACTATTATTGTGTGGGAGTCTCTCTTTGTAAGTCATTAAGAACTTATCTTATGTATCTGGGTGCTCCTGTATTGGGTGCATATATACTAGGATCATTAGCTCTTCTTGTTGCATTGATCCTTTTACCATTATGTAATATACTTCTTTGTTTCTTTTAGTCTTTGTTACTATTAAAGTTTATTTTGTCAGAGACGAAAATTACAACTGTTTTTTTTTTTTTTTTCCGCTCTCCATATGATTGGTGAATCTTCCTCCATCCCTCTGTTTTGAGTCTTTGTGTGTCCTTGCATATGAGATATGTCTGGATACAGAGTAGCAATCGGTTTTGACTTTTTATTCAGTTTGCCTGTCTGTGTCTTTTGATTGGAGCATTTAATCCATTTAAATTTAGGATTAATATTGATATATGTGAATTTAATACTGTCATTTAATGCTAGCTGGTTGTTTTGTCCATTAGTTGATATAGATTCTTCATTGTGGTGATGCTCTTTACCTTTTGGTAAGTTTTTGGGATGAGCGATACTGGTTGTTCCTTTCTGTGTATAGCGCTTCTTTCAGAAGCTCTTGTAAAACAGGCCTGGTGGTGATGAAATCTCTGAGTACTTGCTTGTTCACAAAAAATTTTATTTTTCCTTCACTTATGAAGCTTAGTTTGGCTGGATATGAGATTCCGGGTTGAAAGTTCTTTTCTTTAAGGATGTTGAATGTTGGCCCCCACTCTCCTCTGGCTTGTAGGGTTTCTGCTGAGAGATCTGCTGTGAGTCTGATGGGCTTCCCTTTGTGGGTAACCTGACCTTTCTCTCTGGCTGCCCTTAGTATTTTCTCCTTTATTTCAACCCTGGTGAATCTAACGATTATGTGTCTTGGGATTGCTCTTCTTGAGGAATATCTTTGTGGTGCTCTCTATATTGCCTGGAGTTGAGTATTGTCCTGCCTTACTAGGTTAGGAAAGTTTTCCTGGATAATATCCTGAAGAATATTTTCCAGCTTAGATTCATTCTCTTCGTCACATTCAGGTACACCTATCAAACGTAATAAGGTCTTTTCACATAGTCCCATATTTCTTGGAGACTTTGCTCATTCCTTTTTACTCTTTTTTCTCTAATCTTGTCTTCTCGTTTCATTTCATTAAGTTGGTCTTTGACCTCTGATATCCTTTCTTCTGCTTGATCAATTCGACTGTTAAAACTTGTACATACTTTACGGATTTCTCGTATTTTTTTCAGCTCCATTAATTCACTTATGTTCCTCTCTGAATTGTCTATTCTCATTAGCATTTCATCAAACCTTTTTTCAAGATTCTTAGTTTCTTTACGTTGTTGGGTTAGAATATGTTCTTTTAGCTCACAGAAGTTTCTTATTATCCACTTTCTGAAGCCTAATTCTGTTAATTCGTCACACTAGTTCTCCATCAGGCCTTGTTCCGTTGCTGATGAGGAACTGTGATCCCCTGTAGAAGGAGAGACATTCTGATTTTGGGTGTTCTCAGCCTTTTTATGCTGGTTTCTTCCCATCTTTGTAGATTTATCCCCCTGTCGTCTTTGTAATTGCCAACTTTCGGACTGGGTCTCTGAGTGGACGTCCAACTTGTTGATTCCCAGCGCTGGAATCTATGTAATTTTCACTGCAGCAACCCACTTCGCCAGCTGAAACAGCGGCGTTGAGATTTGTGGTGCTTTTCTGCCCGGGAATCTCTGGTCTGGCTTTCCTCTTCAGTCCCTTTTTCAATCAGTTGAATGGGCGACTCTGCCTTCCCAGAGCTCCAAACGTCGACCAAGAGGGCACCCAGTCCCGTTTACTCCACACCGAAAACCGCCGTGCTGGGGTGCCGGCAAAACAGCCGCGCCGGCCAAAAGAGTCGCGCTGGCGACCCGTGGGGCTCCTCTGCAGGGAATCTCCTGGTCTGTGGGCAACAAAAATTCATCTGGAAGTGTGGTGTCCACTCGTTCTCTGCACTTCCGTTGGGAGCTACAATCCTGAGCTGCTAGTAATCGGCCATCTTGGATCTCTCTCCTACAGGTGATATTTTATGGAAAGAATTGTCAACTCTATGGAAGAGACCCCAAAGGGAGAACATCATACAAGTCTGGAGGGATTACAGCATTGAAGATGCCATTGTTATAGAAAAAGCTGTGAAAACCATCAAGCCTGAAATAATAAATTCCTACTGGAGAAACTGTGTCTAGATGTTGTACATAACTTCACAGGATTTACAACAGAGCCAATCAAGGAAATCATGAAAGAGATTATGGATACGGAAAAAATAGTGGAAGGTGAAGGGTTTCAAGATATAGATCTTAGAAAAATTAAAGAGCTAATAGACACAATACTAGAGGAGGTTTTGGAAGACAGCTTGATGAAGATGACTGTTTCTGATCTAGTACCAATGAAGAAGAAGACATAGAATAAGCTGTGCCAAATTGACATTAGACAGCCTGGATTATTCAAGACTGCTTTTGACTTCTTTACAACAATGAACTTAGAAAATTCCCTTAGGAAGACAGTTTAGAGGACAAAGAGAATTGTGCTATAATTAGTAGTTGATAAGAGAGGAAGAAATATATTTCTTAAACAGACACTGAAAGATCAAACTGAAGGCCAAGAAAGAGAGTCACATCTTAGGAATAATAAAATTTGAGGACAGGCTAGTTGACAGTATTGAAATAAAGAAAATCTAAGAGGACAAGGACTAGCATAAGACCTTTGGGATTTGGCTAATAAGAAGCTGTCAAACATATCTTGGTAATATATCTTAAGATGAGTAGTTTGAATAGATTGCAATATTGAAGAAATAATTTCATATGAAATAATTCCATATGGAATAAAAAGCATACTCCTATATTCCTCCCCCACACCTTTCTAAGGTAAATTTAAAATGCTGTTAATGATGTGTTGAATACAAAATCCTACTACCTGCTCTCATCATACATCCTGAAAGTAGAGGAAGATATTATTCAAATAATGTTTAAAAAACTATTCTGTAAGAGATTAAGGTTTCATGAGTAGAATTTTAGGTAATGATAAGTATAGTGCCTATCCAAGTAGTCTAGGTTCTAACGGAAAGAAAAAAAAGATTAGGTAAAAGGAGAAAAGAATGTTCAATTAGAAGGAATGATAGACACAGAATTCAAGGAAAGTAAGTGCTCAAACTAAGAATGGACACCCATAATTGGACATGAAAATAAAACAATAAGATTTTTCCCCATAAAAGAAGTGTAAGATTTACTCAGAATACTGTATCAACCAATATTCATCCTTATACAGTAATGAATGAATAAATATCTCAAATTACCTTTTACTTACACTTCCCCCCCACTTCAGTATTTTGGCTAGTAAAGGCTTATGGCAAATGTAAATATTAAAATAGCCCAGAGGCTCAGGGTCAGATAATCCATGTTAAACTAAAAAATAGATTTAAAAAATAATTAAAAATAAAATTATAGCAAATGCATTTATGCTATATTTCATATTATACTGTAACTCAAGGGTCATAAAACTATGGACAGCAGGCCAAATCTGGCTCATCACCTGTTTTTTAAAAAAATTTTATTTATTATTATTTTTTATTATACTTTAAGTTCTGGGGTACACATGCAGAACATGCAGGTTTGTTACACAGGTGTACATGTGCCATGGTGGTTTGCTGCACCCATAAACCCATCTTCTACATTAGGTATTTCTCCTAATGCTATCCTTCCCCATCACCTGTTTTATAGATAAAGTTTTACTGGAACACAGCCTTACTTATTGTTTTTGTTTTGTCTATGGCTACTTTCATGCTACAATGGCAGAGTTGAGTAGTTTTGATAGCAACTATGTATTTAGCCTGTAAAGCTGAAAACATTTACTATTGGGCCCTTTTGTGACCCCTGGTTTAACTTTCCAGGCTGGAAAGAAGTTTTCAGGCTAAGAACTTCTGATATACTAGGAAAGGACACCTTAATAAGGTGCTCTAAGTGCATAGGGTGAATATATTCTTGGTATGGACTGAATGTTTGTATCCCACCCAAATTCATATGCAAAAGCCCAGTGTGATGGTATTTGGAGGTGGTATCTTTGGGAGGTAATTAGGTCATGAGGGTGAGCTCTCATGAATGGGATCAGTGCCCTAGTAAGAAGAGACAGGAAAGAGCTTGCTTCTGCTCTCTCTGCTTGTCACCTCGCAGACTGGAGAAGACAGACATCAGCAAACCAGGAAGTTAGTTCTTAACAGATACCAGACCTCCTAGCACCTCAGTGTTGGACTTTCCAACCTCTTGGTCTCCAAAACTTTGAGAAATAAATGTTTGTTGCATAAGCTACCCAGGCTATGATATAGCTGTTATAGCGACCTGAACTAAGACAACTTTATAATGTGGGAATAATTTATTACCAGACTTAAATATATTGGATTCACTCTAATTCAATCAGAAATTACAAGTTTAATGGAAACCTTGAGAGAAAGAAGCTATAAAACACTAATGCTTTTGAGACTACAAAGAACAGGATTAAATAGATACATGTTTAGATATTTAGGAAAGTAAGTATGTGTGCATTTGTTACCATGGTTAAGTTAAATCTCTACTTATTCTGTGTTTTACTGTTAGTTGAAAAAAATGGTAAGATGGGACATCCTTGCCTTGTTGCTAATAGTTTTTACTCATTTCAAAATAGAAAAGTGATACCTTTGAGTCACAAATGTTCACATAAGAATTTTTAGAAATGTGCATTATAGTATATATAACTTAACCTGATATCCTAGAGAAGATCTATTGATATTTCCCTCATTTATTCCTTTTACTTATTTCCAAAACAAGCTAATTTAACTTAGGTCCTGCCAGTTTCAATAAAAAGTACATGTTGGCACTGAATTTTGCCATATTTAAAGGAATAGCCATTGACAATTCTTTTTTTTCTTTTTGCTCTGTCACCCAGGCTGGGGTGCAGTGGCATGATCTTGGCTCACTGCAACCTCTGCCTCCTGGGTTCAAGCAATTTTCCTGCCTCAGCCTCCTGAGTAGCTGGGGCTATAGGCATGTGCCACTACGCCTGGCTAGTTTTTGTATTTTTAGTACAGACGGGGTTTCACCATGTTGGCCAGGCTGGTCTTGAACTCCTGACATTGTGATCCACCTGCTTCAGCCTCCCAAAGTGCTGGTATTACAGGTGTGAACCACTGCGCCTGGTGCCATTGACAATTCTAAAGTAACAGTTAAAGTTACAAGAAAACTATGGGCTTAGGTCATGAAGACAGCTGAAAGTAATCTTGAGGGTAAGGTCTTATTAATTGTATTCATAGCACTGCAGATACTATTATTTATTTATTTATTTATTAAAGACAGGGTTTCACCATGTTGGTCAGGCTGGTCTTGAACTCTCGACCTCAGCTGATCCGCCCGCCTCGGCCTCCCAGAGTGCTGGGATTACAGGTGTGAGGCACTGCGCCCGGCCACTATTTTTCAAATGTCATGCTCAATGGATATTTGATGAACTACTGAGAATGAGCTCTTACTTAAGGCTTGTTATATGGTAGAGTCCATATGTTATTTCTATGTGAACGACAACTTATTTATATGTGACTTGTAGAGTTAACTAATGATCCATAATACATGAAGATTCTGCCAGATTTGACAGTATGTAGCAATATTTAAAGAAATGGCAATAATAACTTAACTCTGTAAGTCAAGTTTTATTTTAGCTATAGTTTTTGTTTGTTTGTTTGTTTTTGAGACAGTTTTGCTCTGTCACCCAGGATGGAGTGCAGTGGCGTGATCTTGGCTCACTGAAACCTCTGCTTCTTGGGTTCAAGTGATTCTTATGCCTCAGGGTCCCGAGTTGCTGGGATTACAGGTATGCACCACCACACCCAGCTATTTTTTTTTTTTGTATTTTTAGTAGAGGCAGGGTTTCACTGCACTGGTCAGGCTGGTCTCGAACTCCTGGCCTCAAGTGATCTGCCCACCTTGATCTTGCAAAGTGCTGGGATTAAGGCATGAGCCACCGCGCCCAGCCTATTTTGGCTATAGTTGTTTTATCATCCTCCAATTAAATATGTATGTTTTTGCCAGATTAGAAGGATAAACAAACTGATTTGATTTTTATTCCCTTTCCTTATTTTTAAGAAAATTTCTTAAGGAGCAGCATTCAAAAATGAGAAAAAAATGTACCAAGTCAACATAGGAAGTAAAAATAAAGGGAACTGAGGTAATCTCCAGCTCATATAAACACTATAGGAGTAAGACAAAATTGACAGTATGGAACAGAAAAGATATCCTATAAATCTTTTTTAAGTAAAAATTTTTTGACCAAACTTTAAAGTTTAATGAGGAGGCTTTTAAATAAACCTTGGTTTAAATTTCCAGGATGACATGAAGAACTTTTCCTTAAAGGTTTACAAGATGAAATAAGCAGCTGTTTTCGCATTGCAATAAAGAGCTAATACAATTTGGGTTAGGAATATCTCATTGCAGAAAGAATTTATTCTGCAAAGATGAAGTGTTCTGCAATGTACAAATACTTTAAAACCTGTTATCATTTTCAAGTTTAAATATAAACAAAAAGTGCAATACACTTAAACAACACTGGTTTGTGAATGGTATATCTAAGGTCTAAAGTACTGAAGACAGAATGGCAAAGAAAATGTATGGAATGGAATTTTATCTGAATGTATTTTATCTGATTTAGTTGTACATAGAAAAACTCACTCAAATAGAATTCTATTTAAAGTCTGCTAAAGGAAAAAGGAAGCAGAAAATTACTGCAAAAAATATGCTAAACTTTCTTACAAAGTGAACCATTGAGACAAAGTGAACCACTGTAATTATTTCCAGGTTACATGATACATTTGAGGTAAAAGTTATTGTAAAATTTATTTTAAAAAATAGATAAGATCAAGGGGAAATGTGATTTATTTTCTCTCCTTAGAAGCTTTTGGATTTTTTTCTATTATTCCTGCCCTTCTGAAATCTCACAATAATTTGACTTAGTGTGAGTCTTTTGCAGTAATTGTGGTGAGTAGTTGGTAGGCCCTTTCAATTTAGAGACTTTTATCCTTAAATTTCTAGGAAGTTTTCTTGTATTAATTTATTGATAATTTCCTCTGAACAATTTTCTCTATTCCTCTTTCTGCAATTTAAAAAAATATTTGACTTCTTGGATTAATCTAATTTTATCTTTTCTCTATTATTATTCACTTCAGTCTTTTTTGGTTCTTTTTCTGAAAACTTTTGCCTTAATGTTTAACTCACACATAATTTATTTCAGTTGTCACATTAGTGGAAAAACTAGTGGAATTTTAGAATAAGGTGTATAGTTTAGAATGTACTGATGTTCCTTTCCTGTGCCAGTGCCTGCCAGCCAAAGGATGAAGTAGGTGAAGGATATATAGAAACTCTATTATTTCTGTAATTTCTCAGTAAATCTGAAATTATTTCAAAATACAAGGCTAAAAAATCAAAATGACAGATGTTTGAGAGAAAAAGTATCAGGGTGTCTATGCATGTACCACTTCTCATAAGTTTTGCCTATTTCTGAGAGGATATTAATTGTAGTTTCTTTGATATCTTCTGCTCCCTGCATTGTATGTTTCTTATGAATTTCTTTTTTTCTGTTTATTTTGTTCTCTCACTCTAGAGGTTTTCTTCTAATGTGGCTGCATGTTCATAGTTATGAGGGAGGCACTAAAATCCTAATGGGAAGTTCTTTGTGCATGGTTTGTCAGTGATCTTCACTGCAGGGATTTAAGGGACCAGCTAACTTTTTCTCTATGGTAGAAAGCATGCTTGGATTAGAGTCTTGGATCTGCCATTTACTCAACTATTCTACTGTGGGTAAGTAACTTTTTATGCTTAAAGTGATCAAAGTTAACACTGCCAGTAATGAGACACATTGGCATCTCATATCCCCTGACATGACACACTGATAAGGGCATATCACCTCTGTGATATTATTGTTCCAAATTCAAAACCTTTATCTAATTAAGAGAAAACATAGGCCAAACCCAAAGTGAAGAGTGTTCTACAAAATAACTAATCAGTATTTTAAAAAAGAATCAAGGTCATGAAAACCAACAAAAGACTATGTAAATGTCACAGATTGATGGAGAATAAGGAGATATGACAAATTAATGTAGGATTTAAGATTAGATCCTAGAACAGAAAAAGAACATTAGTGAAAAAGTTGGTGAAGTTTGTAGTTTACTTAATAGGTCTGTAGTTTACTTAATAGTACTTTATGAATGCTAATTTCTTGGTTTTACTAATTGTTTTGGTTATATAAGCTGTTAAAATCAGAAGTTGAGTGAAGAGATAGATGAACTCTCTGTATTATTTTTTTACATCCTTTCTGTAAGTGTAAAATTATTTTAAAATAAAATGTTAAAAGGCCAAAGATGTTTGGTGGAGTGGGATGATGGGGGAAAGATAATTGCTAGGATATATATGCATGGATCGCCTCTCATTTATTTTGCTTGAAGCATGATGAATCCTGTTTTGATTTGTAAATTCGAGTCACAGTGTTTTTGTTTCGCTGTTAAAATTTCTGCACGTTCTTTTTGTTCCATTTATTCTGAATTCTTTTCTTGAGAATTACTATGTTTTGGTTGGACCTATCTCTCTGCTCTCTCTATTCTAGCATTTTATTTCATCATTTCATCTTTCATGTTATTTTCTTTTACATTCTGGAAGAATTAAAAATATCTTTCTCTGTCAAGGATTTCATTTTCTGCTGTGACTATTGGCCTTTTATGACAAAGGCAAATATGATTCTCTCCATCATGTCAATAGTTTTTGGGCAGTATTTTCTTACACTAGCCAGCAACCATTTCATTTTTCCTGTTTTTCAGTTTCCAATTTTTTTTAAAAGATCTATTATTGAGAATATGGGATATATTTTAAAAATTATATTTAATTTCCTCTCATACATATGTTCTTATACATATTTGTACTATTCATCCTTGCCTTCAATTTAGTGCCATATTCAATTTTTTCACAGAACTCATATAATATGTAATTTTCTGTTTCCTCCTCCTTGAATGGGGATCTACCCATGACAGTTATAATTGGTGTCATGAACACTTGATTCTCCTAACTGTTCTGTGTCCTCACTTTTAGATTTACATCAAAAAGGAAGCATTTTTTTGCTCTTCCTGCCTAGTTCTTTATGAGTAAAAAAATTATTCTAGAGAATCTGAGGCTATTGTTTGACTATATACAGTATACATGAAAATTTATACCTTCCTTTTTTGTTCAGGGTTACAAAGCACCAGCTTTTCCTGTCTCTGCCCTTTATATTATATTGTTTTATATTCATCCTTCCTAGGTTTTACAGAATACAAGAAAATTTTAGTCTCTAAATTGATTTATAAGAAGTATTAATGATACTCAAATGAGGAAATGGTTGGGAAAAACACACAAGCAGCAGAAGCTTTTTATAAAGTAGAGATGGTTGCTAATTTTTAGGTAAGTACATGCTTTGGGTCTCTGAACTGGAAGTAGACAGTGGTAGTAGTTCAGATCCCTTTCCAATTTACTTCTAAATCATACTTCGTAGACCATTAGTAGTGTTTTTCATTTAAGTCCAATCAGCACTTTAATTAGAAGAAATTCCTTATAGCCTGGCAAGTGGTTAAATATGATCCTTAATATCCATATGTTTTCATGGCTTGTTGGTAGACATGAGAGTTAAATAAAATACACATTGAACTTAATCCATATAAGAACAATTTTATTAGACACTTATATTAATGCAAAAATGTAAAAATGCTGTAAGAAACCAGAAACAGTTTAGAATTCTCCACTCATACCCTTCATAACTTGGGATTTGATGTTTATCTTAGAAACATAATAGTTCATATACCCAGAAACACAGATTTTCCTTTTGTTCCTTCCTAGTTGGTGGAATAATTTTGACATTACGTGGTTTCACTTTTTTGACTTTAAAAGTTAATTTTGTTTTTTTTCTTTTTTCAAATTAGAGATGGTGTCTTGCCATATTGCCAGGCTGGCCTCAAACTACTGGCTCAAGTGATCCTCCTGCCTTGGCCTCCCAAAGTGCTGGGGTTCAGGTGTGAGTTACGACGCCTGGCCTAAAACTTGATTCTGTGTAAGATGCTACTGCTGAATTAGGGAATGATAGCCCTAATTAGTATTATATTAATTTAGTTACCTCTATATTGGTCTGTTTTGTATTGATTCATTTTTGTATTTGACTTGACAGAGTATGTAGGCTGTGGCTTACAGTCAATGAGTAGCTTCTGGTAAACAGTAACTCACAGAGGTTAGACTTGTGCTCTGAACTCTTTATAAGGTTTCTATTTCATTGAATAGATTTGTTGCTTCCAGATAGTTTTGACATCTGAAATTCCTACTTTGGGATATTCTCGATTAACATTCACAAAGTTGTAATCATTAGAGTTTTAAAAATGACTTACACTTATAAAAACAACAGATTCGAACTCTTCCAAAGAATATTTCCACTTTTGTATTTTAAAGCTCACCAAGATTTTTGGTACTAGAGAAAATTTACATTGGAAGTAAAAAAAGGCTAGTGTTTTAAATGTCATTCACTAATGTTTTAATGTTAGTAATATGTTCTAGAAAAAGATTGTTTTGTAATATAGAACATTTGTATATTAAGATTTCCATGTTATAATACAAATGCACTATAAATAAAAATAGATAATTTGCCACACAGTAATACATACATATTAAAGCATTCCACAGTTATACAGTACTAGAAAACTACAGAAGTGGTTTTGGGGAGTTTCTGTCTTTGAGTGGGGCATCATTTTGTATTGAGGGCCACTAAATCACCTAAAGAAAAATATTGAGTATAAAATGCATAGAACATTTAACCTTAAAAAATAAAAACAAGAAACACAAAATTCTACATAATTGTCTTGTGTTTCAGTTTTGACTTTGGAAGTCTATTATTATTTTTTTTCATCTCTAACAAAAGAGGAATTGGTGATTAAAAAATATAAAAAAATTTTTAGAGATATACATGGTCTCACTCTGTTGCCCAGGCTAGAATGCAATGGCGTGATCATAGCTCACTCTAACCTTGAATCTTTGGGCTCAAGTGATGCTCCTGCCTCAGCCTCCTGAGTAGTTAGCACTATAGGGGTGCACCACCATGCCCAGTTAGTTAAAAAATATTTTATTTTGTAGAGACACAGCCTCACTATGGTCTCAAACTTCTGGCTTCAAGCAATGCTCCTACCTTGGCCTCCCAAAGTGCTAGGATTACAGGCATGAGCCACCACACTTGGCCAGAATTGGTAATCTTTATATGACTACATTAAAGAGTAGGATACCAGTTTCTCTGTACAATTTCTGATGTTATCTACTCACAGACCTAAGAAAATTTAGAGAATATATATTCTTAAACTAGAAGAATTAAATTTTAAGAATGTTTAACATTAATATCCTTTGGAAATTTCTCCTATCCAAATACCACCCACCACTCCGTCCTCTATTCAAATTATTCAATTTGTGTAATTGTATAAATTATACAATTTCCATCACTTGTGCTATAGCTCTCTCTCAGTAACTGAAAATAACTATCACTTATATAATATAATATGGCATAGCAATATCAGCGATTTCTGCAGAAGTATATTTGGAGTAGATGTTAACATCAGAAGAAGTTTGTTTTAGAAGATTTTCTAACAATACTAAAAATGAAGCCTCTATAAATAATGTTTAGTAACACTATAGGTTTTGACATTATGTCAAAATTATGGTTTTATTTCATGTTTGCTGTATAGTGGTAAAGGCAGTGAAGGGATGCAGTGAGTGGTAATGGCAGTGAGTAGTGATGGGGTGAAGGGACATGAGAAGGCTGGGAGGCTTCTTAAAGTAAGACTGTCTTGATATTGAGTTCAACACACAGGATGGGCCAGAACATAAATATGAGTGTGAAATAGCTAACATCCATTATTTTAATGCAAAGACTATGCCCTTCCTCACCAAAGTACACTGTACGCAGGATTCATATTAACATCTCAACAGTTGATCAATCTGTGGCTCTTTACTGCAGACAAAGTTCATTTACTTAAAGGGATGATGCAAGAGTTTCACTAAGAAACTTGGTCATAAGGGAATACAAAAAATTCCCTGCTACATAGTAGATGGTTAAAATATGTTGATTATATACATGAATATAACTAGATTATCATTCTTTGGCCTGAATCTGACTAAGGAGGCATGAACATGATTCCCAAACTGGAAGAGGAGATCATTAATTATTTTCACCTCCCCATAAATGTCACATGCCATCAACATAGATAATAAAAATCAGAGTACTATATATTAAGTATCTAGAATAGGCAAATTCATAAGGACAGAAAGTAGATTAGAGGCTACCAGGGACTAGGCGTTGGGAGGAAGCACAAAGGAGGAGTTATTGCTTAATGGGTGCAGAGTTTCAACTTGGGATGAGGAAAATGTTTGGAAACAATGGTGATGGTTGCATAGCATTGTGAATGTAATTAATGCCATTGAATTGTACACTTAACAATGGTTAAAATAGAAAATTTTAAGTTGCATATATGTTACCACAATACATAAAAAATTGACCATTATAGTTAATTTAGAATTATATTTCCTTCACATGAAAGAGTTTGCTAATTCTGTACTTCTCATCACAAATATCCAAAGTTGTTCCTTTCTAGAAGAGAAGCTTGGAAAACTTGAAATATAATGGAAGAAAAACAAAGTAAAAAGTCAAAACAAACTTCTTACTTTAATTGGTTCAGGCTGCATCACAGGCGCAGGCATAGTGATGGCACTTGGAGCATAAACCTGGTGATATGTTGCTTGAACTCCATGATCAGAATAAGGCTATTACAGAAAAGTGAGAGAAAAAATATTACCTTCCATTTATCAATTCAAAATATTTATTCAGCATTTACAATATACTAAACATCTTGCTATACAATGTAGAAATAGTTAAAAACACATTTCCCTATGTTTAATTAACTTATAATCTGATGAGGAAAATAGTACAATAATCGTTGTCTTTTAGACACATATAGGGATACAACAGGGAGGGGAAAAGATTATGTAAATGCAATTATGGCTTGTCCACTAGATGGTGGTACCATTCATTGGGATATAGAATACAAGGAAAGCTTAATATTCATGTAATTGTGCGTGAGGGGTTGGAGAGAAGGAGTTAGTTTTGTGATATACAAAATTCGTGATATTTGTAGGAATTCTAGTAGAAGTATACTATTGATAGATGTGGCTCTAGACCAGCATTGTCAAATAAAAGTATAATGTGCACTACACATGTTATTTAAAATTTTCCCACTGTCATGTTAGAAAAGAAAAAAAGGTAAAATTAATTTTTAGTAATGCATTTTATTTAAACTAATACATATTAAACTATTATCATATAAAAGTATAATCAATATAAACATTACCAAGATGTTTTACAATCTTTTTTCATACGGTGTCTTCAAAACCCAGTATGTATTTTACACTTAGGGGACATCTCAATTTGGTTTTGCCACATTTCAAGTGCTCAATTGCCACATGTGGCTAGTGGCTATTGTAGTGGATAGCGCAGTCTAAAACTCAGGAGTCAGACCGGAGCTAGATATATGGCTATGGATGATAACATCAGAGTGAGTATATGTGGTGAAAGAATGGAGAACCAAATGTGAAATCTGCCTTTAAAGGAAAACAAATGGGGGTAAAAGGATTGCCCGAAGAGAGTAGTATCATGGAAATCAAGGGTAGAAGATGTTTCTGAGAAGTCAAATAAGACTAAAAAGGAAGGAAAGTTTGTGGCAGTTAGGAAGCCATTGAGGACCTTTGTCCAAGGCAGCTTTGGCAGAAAGGTAATGAAGTAGACTTCAGCAGGTGAAGAGTGAATGGGTAGTGAAGCAGCAGAAATTCTGAATGTAGACTACTTTTTCAAGAACCTTGGCTTTGAAGGGTAGCAGAAAATTAGGGAATTGGTGAGGGTGTGTATCATAGGATAACATTGCCTCTTACGAGGTGCTAGGCAATATACAAAGAACTTTGTATACTGTATCTCTAGTCTTTACATCAATCCTGCAAAATAGATTTTCCTGATGCCCTCATTTTACAAATAAGAAAATTTTGAAAGCAAGACTATGAAGGGTTAAGTAATTCCTTGAAGTAACACAGTAAGTGGTGAAGCTGTAAACCAATGGAGACAAGAAGACTTCAAATACAAGAGAGAAAAATAACAGTAGATGGAATGAGGTCCCTGAGGAGGAGGGAACTGACAGCATCTAGATTGCAAGAGGTATAAACAACCTTGGACAAGACTGAAAGTCACTAAATAAATATAAGAAGCTAAGGATGAGTTAGGATTCAGGTAAGTTTGTGTTTTGGGGGTTGGAGGCTGAGCTGGTTTCTACAAACTGGTTCTCACTCTGCAAAAGAGAAGGCAAAGCTATATTCTCAGAATGACACAGGCAGTGGTTGGAGTTGGGGCAATCTGGTAGTACTGAGGGCTTGGCAAAGGTTTAATATAATCATTGAAATAAGTGAGTGAAGATGCTTTTTTTTTTTTTTTTTTTAAAGGAAGTCTGACTATAACATTCTCAAGAAAAGTCCTGAAGTTCTTAATTTTAGGGGAAAAAACTCTATAAACCATCCCACCCTATTCATTAAGTTATATATTAGTCAGACTATACTGTCTACTAGAAACAATATTGAAACCAAAACATGCAAATATTTTGTATGGAAATACTACACAAAGTACAAGTTATAAGATAATAATGAGCAATATTTTCAGAAAAGCCTTATCAGATTCCATTAAAGAATGCATACATTCTGACAGTATCTGATATCAGGAATTAAAAATATGATTTAATGCCAAAAGAGATTCTGACAAAAAATCAAATGTAAAAGCATTCTTATCTCACTACCTGCTCCTTGCAAACAGGAAAACAAGAAAAAGGACAAAATATAGATTTTTAAAATGCCATAATCAATTAAAGAGGAAAACGCCTATGACTCCCAAACCACATACAATGTAAAACGTCTGCCAAGTGCAAGTTGCACCAATATAGAGGAGGATTCTGAAGCCTCCTCAGACATCAGAAAGGATAAAGATTTCCCTAGAGGTTGATGTTCTGGAAGACCTCTTCAAAGGTATTTTAGAATCTTGAGTGCAGAAGTATGCATTGGTCAGGGTGAAGTAGAAGCACAAAATATCTCCACAGAGATCCTATTTTACATGACTTAGTAACAGGGAAGGTAGAATTGATGGAGAAATAATATTTATACATTTTTTCTTGTCTACTATCTAGGTTTTTACCTGAGGAACACTGCTGGAGGTGAAGCAGGGTAAAAGTGGGAAAGGAAGTAGCACTGCCACATCCCAATACAGAATACCTGTGATAAAAAGGACTTCACAAGGAACGAAAATGATCTCTGGCAATGATGTGGAGGAAAGGGAATCCTTGTACACTGATGGTGGGAATGTGAATTAGTATGGTCATTTTGGAAAATAGTAGGGTGGTTTCTCAGAAAATTAAAAATACTCTCATATGATCTAGAAATCCCACTACTGTGTATACATATCTAAAGGAAATGAAGTCAAAGAGAAATCTGCACTTCCATGTTCACTGCAGCATTATTTATAATAGTCAATAGATATGGAATCAATTTTAGTGTCCATCAATGGGTTAATGGATAAAGAAAATATAGTATCTCTATACACAACAGAATACTGTTCAGCCTTAACAAAGAAGGAGATCCTGTCATTTATGACAACATGGATAAACCTGGAGGACATTATGGTAACTGAAATAAGCCAAGCACAGAAAGACAAATAATGCATGATTTCACTTATATGCAGAATGTGAAAAAGCTGAACTCATAGAAGCAGAAAGAAGAATGGTGGTTGCCAGGGGCTGGGGATGGGGAATGAGATGGGAGACGTTGGTCAAAGGGTACAGAGTTTTGGTTCTAAAGGATGAATATGCTCTGGAGATCTACTGTATAGCATGGTGACTACAGTTAATAATAATGTATTATATACTTGAAAATTGCTAAGAATTAAGGTACTCTAAATGTTCTCACCACAAACAATAAAAAGGATAACCATATGAGGTGATGGATTAACATGACTGGGGTAATCTTCTCACAATGTGTACATATATCCAAACATGCTGTACACTGTAAATGTATACCATTTTTTATTAATTACACTTTGGTAAAGCTGGGGAGAAAAAGAAAAAAGCAACCACAAAAATAAATATGTGGGGCATGAAACAAAGAATAAAGAAATCCTAGTAAAAGTATTGATAGTAAATATTAAGATCCACCTGTGGAAATTATTGTCTCAGAACAGAATTATAATGTTACGAAAGTAATAAAACAATGTACTTAAATTGAGAGGTGAATGCTAATTTCCTAATCTTTCGTGACAATGATTTAAAACATATCATGCATATGGTATTGGTACAAAAACAGACACATAGACTAATGGACCAGGATAGAGAACTCAGAAATAAGACTGCACATCTACAACCATCTTCAACAAATCTGACAAAAACAAAGCAATGGGGAAAGGATTCCCTGTTTAATAAATGGTGCTGGGGAAGTCCAGGGCAAGATGGCTGAATAGGAACAGCTTCAGTCTGCAGCTCCCAGCGAGACCAACACAGAAGGCAGATGATTTCTGCAATTCCATCTGAGGTACCCAGTTAATCTCATTGGGACTGGTTAGACAGCGGGTGCAGCCCATGGAGGGTGAGCAGAAGTAGAGTGAGGCGTTGCTTCACCTGGGAAATACAAGGGGTCAGGAAACTCCCTCTCCCAGCCAAGGGAAGCCACGAGGGACTGTGCTGTGAGGGACAGTGCTATCAGGCTCAGATACTATGCTTTTCCCATGGTTTTTGCAACCTCCAGAACAGGAAATTCCATGGGGTGCTACATCACCAGGACTGCAGGTTTTAAGCACAAAACTGGGCGGCCATTTGGGCAGACACCGAGCCAGCTGCAGGAGGTTTTTTTGTTCATACCCCAGTGGTGCCTGGAACCCCAGCAAGACAGAACCGTTCACTCCTATGGAAAGGGAGCTGAAATCAGGGAGCCAAGTGGTTTTGCTCAGGAAATCCCACTTCTATGGAACCCAGCAAGCTAAGACCCACTGGCTTGAAATTCTTGCTGCCAGCACAGTTTGAAGTTGACCTGGGGGAGGGGGACCCACCATTACCGAGGCTTGAGTAGACAGTTTTCCCCTCATAGGGTAAACAAAGCCTCTGGGAAGTTTGAACTGGGCGGAACCCACCTCAGCACTGCAAAGCCGCTGTAGCCAGACTGCCTCTCTAGATTCCTCCTCTCTGGGCAGGGCATCTCTGAAAGAAAGGCAGTAGCCCCAGTCAGGGGCTTATAGATAAAACTCCCATTTCCCTGGGACAGAGCACCTGGGGGAAGGGGCAGCTGTGGGTGCAGCTTCAGCAGACTTAAACATTCCTGCCTGCTGGCTCTGCAGAGAGCAGTGGATCTCCCAGTACAGTGTTCAAGCTCTGCTAAGGGACAGACTGCCTCCTCAAGTGGGTCCCTGACCCCCATGCCTCCTGACTGGGAGACACCTCCCAGTAGGGGTTGGCAGACACCTCATATGGGAGAGCTCCAGCTGGCATCTGGTGGGTTCCCCTCTAGGACGAAGCTTCCAGAGGAAGGAGCAGGCAGCAATCTTTGCTGTTCTGCAGCTTCCGCTGGTGATACCCAGGCAAACAGGGTCTGGGTGGACCTCCAGCAAACTCCAGCAGACCTGCAGAAGAGGGACCTGACTGTTAGAAAGAAAACTAACAAACATAAAGCAATAACATCAACATCAACAAAAAGGAGTCCACAAAAAACCCCATCCAAAGGTCATTAGCATCAAAGAACAAAGGTAGACAAATCCACAAAGATGAAGAAAACCCAGCACAAAAATGCTGAAAATTCCAAAAACCAGAATGCCTCTTCCCCTCCAAAAGATCGCAACTCCTTGCCAGTAAGGGAACAAAACTGGATGGAGAATGAGTTTGACAAATTGACAGAAGTAGGCTTCAGAAAATGGGTAATAACAAACTCCTCCGAGCTAAAGGAGCATGTTCTAACCCAGTTCATGGAAGCTAAGAACCTTGATAAAAGGTTACAGGAACTGCTAACTAGAATAACCAGTTTAGAGAAGACCATAAATGACCTGATGGAGCTGAAAAACAGCACGAGAACTTTGTGAAGCATACACAAGTATCAATAGCCCAATTGATCAAGTGGAAGAAAGGATTCAGAGATTGAAGATCAATTTAATGAAATGAAGCATAAAGACAAGGTTAGAGCAAAAAGAATAAAAAGGAATGAACAAATCCTCAAAGAAATAGGGGACTATGTGAAAAGGCCAAATCTACATTTGATTGGGGTACCTGAGAGTGACAGGGAGAATGGAAACAGGTTGGAAAACACATTTCAGGATATTATCCAGGAGAACTTCCCCAACCTAGCAAGACAAGCCAACATTCAAATTCAGGAAATACAGAGAACACCACTAAAATACTCCTCGAGAAGACCAACCCCAAGACACATAATCGCCATATTCACCAAGGTTGAAATGAAGGAAAAATGTTGAGGGCAGTCAGAGAGAAAGGTCAGGTTATCCACAAAGGGAAGTCCATCAGATTAACAGCAGATCTCTCTGCAGAAATCCTACAAGCCAGAAGAGAGTGGGGGCCAATATTCAATATTACTAAAGAAAAGAATTTTCAACCCAGAATTTCATGTCCAGCCAAACTAAACTTCGTAAGTGAAGGGGAAATCAAATCCTTCACAGACAAGCAAATGCTGAGGGATTTTGTCATCACAGGCCTGCCTTACAAGAGCTCCTGAAGGAAGCACTAAATATGAAAAGGAAAACCCAGTACCAGTCACTGCAAAAACATACCAAAATGTAAAGATCATTGATACTATGAAGAAACTACATCAACTTATGGGCAAAATAACCAGCTAGCATCAAAATGACAAGATCAAATTCACACAACAATATTAACCTCAAATGTAAATGGGGTAAATGCCAAAACTAAAAGGCACAGACCAGCAAATTGGATACAGTCAAGACCCATTGGTGTGCTGTATTCAGGAGACCCATTTCATATGCAAAGACAAATATAGGCTGAAAATAAAGGGATGCAGGAATATTTACCAAGCAAATGGAAAGTAAAAAAAGAGCAAGAGTTGGAATCCTAGTTTCTGATAAAACAGACTTTAAACCAACCAAGATCGAAAAAGACAAAGAAGGCCATTACATAATGGTAAAGGGTTCAATCAACAAGAAGAGTTAACTATCCTAAATGTCTAGGCACCCAATACAGGAGGACCCAGATTCATAAAGCAAGTTCTTAGAGACCTACAAAGAGACTTAGACTCCCACACAATAATAGTGGGAGACTTTAACACCCCTCTGTCAATATTAGATCAATGAGACAGAAAGTTAACAAGGATATTCAGGAGTTGAACTCAGCTCTGGACAAGCAGACCTAATAGACATCTACAGAACTCTCCACACCAAATCAACAAAATATACATTCTTCTCAGTACCACAGAGCACTTATTCTAAAATTTACCACACAATTGGAAGTAAAACACTCCTCAGCAAATGCAAAAGAACAGAAATCATACCAAACAGTCTCTCAGACCACAGTGCAATCAAATTCAAACTCTAGATTAGGAAACTCATCCAAAACTGCACAACTACATGGAAACTGAACAACCTTCTCCTGAATGACTACTGGGTAAATAACGAAATTAAGGCAGAAATAAAGATGTTCTTTGAAACCCATGAGAACAAAGACACAACATACTAGAATCTCTGGGACACAGCCAAAGCAGTTTTTAGAGGGAAACTTATAGCACTAAATGCCCACAGGAGAAACTGGGAACAATCCAAAATTGACACCCTAACATCACAATTAAAAGAACAAGAGAAGTAAGAGTAAACAAATTTGAAAGCTAGCAGAATATAAGAAATAACTAAGATTAGAGGAAAACTGAAGGAGATAGAGACACAGAAATCCCTTCAAAAAAATCAATGAATCTGGGAGCTGGCTTTTTAAAGAGATCAACAAAATAGATAGACTGCTAGCCAGACTAATAAAGAAGAAAAGAGAGAAGAATCAAATTGACACAATAAAAAACAATAAACGGGATATCACCACTGATCCACATAAATACAAACTACCATCAGAGAATACCATAAACACCTCTATGCAAATGCACTAGAAAATCTAGAAGAAATGGATAAATTCCTAGACACATACACCCTCCCAAAACTAAACAAGGAAGAAGTCAAATCCCTGAATAGACCAATAACAAGTTCTGAAATTGAGGCAGTAATAGCCTACCAACCAAAAAAAGCCCAGGACCAGAAGGATTCATAGCCGAATTCTACCAAAGGTACAAAGAGGAGTTGGTACCATTCCTTCTGAAACTATTCCAAACAATAGAAAAAGAGGGATTCCTTTCTAATTCATTTTATGAGGCTAGTATCATCCTGATACCAAAACCTGACTGGGACACAACAAAAATGAAAATTTCAGGGCAATATCCCTGATGACCATCAATGTGAAAATCCTCAGTAAAATACTGGCAAACCAAATCCAGCAGCACATCGAAAAGCTTATTCACCATGATCAAGTCAGCTTCATCCTTGGGATGCAAGGCTGGTTCAACATGCACAAATCAATAAATGTAATCCATCACATAAACAGAACCAGTGACAAAAACCATATGATTATCTCAATAGATGCAGAAAAGGCTTTTGATAAAATTCAACATTGCCTTCATGCTAAAAACACTCAATAAACTAGGAATTGATGAAACACATCTCAAAATAATAAGAGCTATTTATGACAAACCCATAGCCAATATCATACTAAATGGGCAAAAGCTAGAAGCATTCCTTTTGAAAACTAGCACAAGACAAAGATGCCCTCTCTCACCACTCCTATTTGACATAGTATTGGAGGTTCTGGCCAGGGGAATCAGACAAGACAAAAAAATAATGGGTATTCGAATAGGAAGAGAGGAAGTCAAATTGTCTCTGTTTGCAGATGACATGATTGTATATTTAGAAAACTCCATTGGTCTCAGCCCAAAATCTACTTAAGCTGATAAACAATTTCAGCAGTCTCAGAATACAAAATCAATGTGCAAAAATCACAAGCATTCCTATACACCAATAACAGACAGAGAGCCAAATCATGAGTGAACTCCCATTCAAAACTGCTACAAAGAGAACAAAATATCTAGGAATACAACTTACAAGGGATAAGAAGGACTTCTTCAAAGAGAACTACAACCGCAGCTCAAGGAAATAAGAGAGGACACAAACAAATGGAAAAATATTCTATGCTTATGGATAGGAAGAATCCGTATTGTGAAAGTAGCCATACTGCCCAAAGTAATTTACAGATTCAAAGCTATTCCCATCCAGCTACAACTGACTTTCTTCACAGAATTTAAAAAAGCTACTTTAAATCTCAAATGGAACCAAAAAAGAGCCCATATAGCCAAATAATCCTAAGCAAAAACAACGAAGCTGGAGGCATTACTCTACCTGACTTCAAACTATAGAAGGCCACAGTAACCAAAACAGTATGGTACTGGTAACAAAACAGATATATAGACCAATGAACTGGAACAGAGGCCTCAGAAATAACACCACACATCTACAACCATCTGATCTTTGACAAACCTGACAAAAACAAGCAATGGGAAAAGGATTTCCAATTTAATAAATGGTGTTGGGTAAACTGGCTAGCCATATGCAGAAAATGGAAGCTGGAACCCCTTCCTTATAAAAAAAATTAACTTCAGATGGATTAAAGACTTAAATGTAAGACCTAAAATCATAAAAACCCTAGAAGAAAACCTAGGCAATACCATTTAGGATATAGGCATGAGCAAAGACTTCATGACTAAAACACCAAAAGCAATGGCAATAAAAGCTAAAATTGATCTATCGGATCTAATTAAACTAAAGAGCTTCTGCAAAGAAAAAGAAACAAAATTTTTGCAATCTATCCATCTGACAAAGGGCTAATATCCAGAATCTACAAAGAACTTAAACAAATTTACAATTAAAAAAAAACAAATTCATCAAAAAGTGTATGAAGGATATAAACAGACACTTCTCAAAAGAAGACATTTATGCGGCCAACAAATATATGAACAAAAGCTCATTATCACTGGTCATTAGAGAAATGCAAATTAAAACCACAATGAGAACCATCTCACACCAGTTAGAATGGTGATCATTAAAAAGTGAGGAAACAACAGATGCTGGAGAGGATGTGGAGAAGTAGGAATGCTTTTACACTGTTGGTGGGAATTGTAAATTAGTTCAACCATTGTGGAAGACAGTGTGATGATTCCTCAAGAATCTAGAATCAGGAGAGAGATCCAAGATGGCCGATTAACAACAGCTCAGGATTGTAGCTCCCAGTGAAAGCGCAGAGAGCGAGTGGACGCCGCACTTTCAGACGAATTTTTGTTGCCCACAGACTAGGAGATTCCCGGCGGAGGAGC
>CAUYLG010054300.1:0-29615 GCA_963573385.1 Cacajao melanocephalus
GCCTGGGCAGTAGAACAAGAATCCTGTTCTCTCTCCCTCTTTTTCTTCCTCTTTCTTTCTCTCGTACATTCTTTTTTTTTTTCTTTCTTTCACTCTCACTTTCTTTCCTCTCTTTTCCTTTCTTTCAAAAAAAAAAAAAAAGAAAGAAAGAAATACCTTCACTCTCAAGATACAGCAATTTGGTTACTTCAGCAGTTTCCAGCAAATTATTGTCTCTGTTAGTAGCCACTGCTTATCATTCCTGTCACAATAGATTTGTTAAGATTGTCTCTTTCTTTCAAGTTCTCTTTTTACATGTAGCCGTTATTATTATATCTTGGTTGCAGATCTTGTGTAAGTAGAATATCTCATATAAAAACAGTTTCCAAAATCTCTAAAGTCATGACAAAATTTCAAAATATAAAGCACATTCTAAATGACATCTTATATGTTTATTTATATTTGAAAATGAATCTTTGATTATTAACATAAGGGAAATATCATGCCTTGTTTATGCAAATGATAGTGTGCTTTTGTAAACCTACATGATCCCATGACTACAAGTCACAGGTAAATTCAAGGATGTCAGAAATAACATAGAATCAGCATTTGCCCATTCTATCATCCAAATTATGAGACCTGAAGTTGAAGATGAATAGCACATTTCACTGACCACTAAAACAGAATCCCAATTTCCATTCATTTCTGGTTTATATGGATGCCAAGGTTTTGTGAAACATACTTTAAATAGGAAAATAAGAAAACATGGTTAGTATTAGAGATGATAATTTTTTACAAATTTTATCTATTATTAAATTCATATATAAATGAATGCAAAGTGAATTTAATAGGCTTTTAACAAGTTTTATCCCATTTAGAGTTAAGTATTTGATCTTTAACACTAGAAAAATCCTCAGGACAATTTGTAGTTGTTAAGACAGAAGCCTAGTTTGTTATCATCCCTCTGCAGTGGTTTAATAAAAATGCCTCAGATATTGTCTAAGCCTAATACAATACGTATTTTCATTCTTCTATGTGAGTAACTTTTAATTTCCTTCTTTACTTAGAGTTTCTGAATTTGCTATTTTTCAGTAATTCTTTCTAATTTCAATAGTAAATTGTTTTTATAATTAGAAAAGTACTATACACATTATACAAACATTACTTTGATAAAATGAAAATTGTTATATGTATTGTGAAATAAAAACTATAGCTAATATAAGGTTTTAAATAAGCTCTACAACTCAATAGCATATTTATTCACCCAATCCACACAAGTAACAGACCAATTCTGGAAATTCTGTAAGACGCCTAAAGTCAAATAAAACAAGAGATAGCTCTGAATCACCATGTGAGAAATCTGAAGAGAAAAGAAAGAAAAATTCAGAGTGTTAGCTATAAAGGCTGTGTGGCAGAAACAAGACTTTATTATATATTTATTATCAAAATAGTAGTAATCATTTAAATTATAATTAAAGAAAAAATGGAAATATAAAAAATTTAAAAGTTTTAAACTTTTAATTAATTGAAATTTTCTATACTCTTCTATTGGGAAAAAAAGATAATTTAAAACTTAATGATATCTGAAACTTAAATAAATAAATACATTTTAAAATATCCTCAATATCTATGTATCCACATATATAAACTATCATTTTCTTCATCTACAAGAAGCATGGCTTAGTGGAAATTATATAGCATTATGAGCTAATGTGACAGGCCAGGTCTCACTAACAGCTGAACAGGCAGGCCTCCACAACTGTTTCAGTACTGACTGAGTGGTTAAGTTAAATATTAAAAGTTGATAGAGCCAGTCCCCTTATACAAACGCTGGAATGTAACAAAAGCCCACCAAGGGTTTTTCCTAGGTTTTTCCTGGGCCTTGAAGCATGACAGGATAAGGAAGGAATTAACAGGACCCATCTAGGATTAAACAAGTTTTATTACGGATCTGAAGAATCTCACCGGATCTCCACAAACGAAGTTATTGGAGGTCTGAAGGAACTCCCCAAACCTCCACGATTCAGCAGAAGACAAGATAAGGGTAATCACCCCTGGCACCTGGACTCATCTAGATTAAGTAAATCTACTGAGGCTCCAGAGGAATATCCTCAGGACTCAGACCTTAGTGATAGATCAGAAGAAGTTCATCACTTACGTCTTTGGATTCACATCACATGTAGACATACGGCTTAGAAGGTATATAAGCTCTGGAGAACTTTGTAATTTTGGGTTGGTCTGGCAATATTTTCCCAGCCTTCTCCCTGTACCCAGTTACAGAAATAAACTCTCTTCTTTCCCATTTCATCCAAATCTCTTTATTGGGCCACAAGAATAATCAGCCCAACACTTGGTTTGGTCTGGAAACACTAGGTCAACTGTGTTTTTATTTTAGCCCTGACAAGTAGATATTTTTTTAGTTTGTCAAACATCATTAGGTTTGACAAACTAATATTAAACACAATAATTTGTCTTAGCAATAAAAGGAGTTATAGATTACCAGTATTTCTCAAATTATCAGAAACTTAGTGGCTAGAAGTCACACAAATGTATTATCTTAAAGTTCTGCAGGTCTGAAGTCCAACACGCATCTATTTGGACAAGAATCAAGGTGTCAGCAAAGATACAGTCATTTCCAGAAGCTATAGAAGATAATCTATTTCATTGCCATTTCCAGCTTCTAAAGGTTGCCTATATCCTTTGGTTCTCAGTCTACTGCCTCCATCTCCAATGCTAGCAATTTTAAATTTCTCTTTTTCCATTCTCACAATTCTGTATGAGGTTCTCTGTTTTTAAGAAGTCATGTGCTTACACTGGGCACACTCATACAATACAGAGTAATCTCTCCACCTCAAAGTCTTTAACCTTAATTCATTTGCCATGGAAGGAAACACGTTTACTAATTCCAGGGATTAGGACATGGATAGTTTTGAGGGGTCTTTATTCTACCTATCACAGGGTATTTCATGTGACTGCAGTTGAGGAACAATTATTAATCTCTAAGAAATAATAATTATGTGGTTAAATAAACTGTTAAAAAATGCCACTTCTAGAGAGTCAAAGTATACATCTATTGTAGAAGAGAAAATAATTCTTTCTTCACCCATTGCAAGGTTCATGGATGACATCCCTAAAATAAAAGATTGACAAGAGGAAAACATACAAATTTCTGTAACATAAGTTTTATATGACACAGGAGCCTTCAGAAATAAAGATAGAAAAGACCCAGAAAAAAAAAATGTATCTTTATAGATAGTTGTAAAAAAATTTATAATTGGCATACAAAAGGATATAACTTAATGATAATAAACTGAGGGGAACTCAGGAAGCCTTGCTTGTTCAGATTCTTTTTGGCATCTCTGTGTGGAACTCCATCTCTCTAGGTATAGGACAGGATACTTGACACATTACAGCTTTTAGGAGAAGAGAAGGATTAGGAACATCAGAGAGTAACCATCCTAGTTTTTATGGTTTGCTTCAGCGTGAAAGGGGCTGGGAGAATTCTAGTTTATATGATCCTCTTTAGGAAAACAGTGGTGGGAGGAGGTCAGAAAGACCTTTCTGCTTCTGTGGAGTTTTAAATTTATTTGGGGTTAAATGTTAAGTTTGCTAAGACACCATATTTTGGGATAGTTTTTCTTGCATCCCACTTCATCACTATTTTAAGGACTCTAAAAAGTTTCCAATGTATATGTCAAAAGTTTTATTTAATAGTTAATCTTCACAGAAAAAAGAGAGAAGATCCAAATAAGGACAATCAGAAGGGACTAAGGTGAAATTACGAACAATCACTTGGAAATACAAAAGATCATCAGAGACTACTATGAATGTTTCTATGAATACAAACTAGAAAATTTAGAAAAAGAAAACATTAATTTTTGGAAACCCACAAGCTCCTCAGATTGAATCAGGAATAAATCAAAATTCTGAACACACCACTAATGAGTTCCAAAACTGAGTCAGTGATTTTAAAAAACCTATCAAAAAAAATGAAAGAAAGCCCTGGACCAGACAGACTCAGTGCCCAATTCTCTCAGATATACAAAGAAGGGCTGGTATCAATCCTACTGAAACTATTCCACAAAAATCAAGGAGGAGTGATTCTTCCCTAAGTCATTCTACAAAGCCAGCATCATTCTGGTATCAAAACCTAGAAAGACAATGAAAAAGACAAAACAAACAAACAATAACAACAACAAAAACAGGCCAATATCTAAATCCTCAACAAAATACTACCAAACTAAATCCAGCAGCACATCAAAAAGTTAATTCACCAAAATCAAGTAGGCTTTATTCTTGGGATTTAAGATTTAAGATTGATTCAACATATACAAGTCAATAAATGTGATTTACCACACAAACAAAATTAAAAACAAAAACCACATGATCATCTCAATAGATGCATAAAAAGCTTTTGATAAAATCTAACATTCCTTCATGACAAAAACCCACAACAAATGGGGCATCAAGGGAACATATCTCAAAATAATAAAAGCCATCTATGACAAATCCACAGCAATATCATAGTAAACATATAAAAGCTGAAAGCATTGCCTTTAAGAACTGGAAGACAACAAGGATGCTCACTCTCACCACTCTTATTTGGCACAGTACTAGAAGTCCTGGCCAGAACAATCAGGCAAGAGAAGTAAATAAAGGGCATTTAAATAAGAAAATAAGATGTCAAATTATCTCTCTTCACTGACAATATGATTCTATACCTCAAAAACCCTAAAGGCTCTGCCAAAGGGCTCTTAGAACTGATGAATATTTTCAGTAAAGTACTAGCACACAAAATTAATATATGAAAATCTAGCATTTCTATATAGCAATAATGTTTACGCTGAGAGTCAAATTGAGAATGCAATTCCATTTACCATAGCCACACACACACACACACACACAAACAATATCTAGAAATACATCTAACCAAGGACGTCAAAGGTCTTTATAAGGAGAACTACAAAATACTGCTGAAAGTAATCATACATGACACTAAACAAAGGGAAAAATATTCCATGTTCATGAATAGGAAGAATCAATATTGGTAAAATGGCCATGCTGCCCAAAGCAATCTACAGATTCAATGCTATTCCTATCAAACTACCGAGGTTATTTTTCATGGAATTAGAAAAAAAACTATTCTAATATATATGAAAAAAAAAGAAAGGAAAAACAACAAAAAAGTTGGAGGTATCACATTACCTGACTACAAAGTATACTACAAGGCTACAGTAACCAAAGCGGTGCTGTGATCTGGGCTCACTGCAAAATCTACCTCCCAGGCTCTCAAGCAAGTGTCCCAGCCTTCCGAGTAGCTGGGACCAGAGATGTGTGCCACCACTCTCCTAAATTTTTGTATTTTTGGTAAATACAGGGTTTCTTGTGGGTAAACTGTTTTTTCTGTTATGTATGACCAAATTATTTGGCCTGAAGAGGAGATCATGAAGTTTCAATATGTATCCAACTCAGACAGAAGTAGTAGGTAGCCTGAGGACCAAACACTTCAATTGCATCCAAAGTAGGGAGCAGTCTGTGGAACTGAGCCCTTAATCCATGGAATCTAAAGCTAACTCCAGGTAGATAATGTCAGAATTGAACTGAGTTGTAGGACATCCATTTGATGTCTGCACAGAATTGGAGACTAACTTGGTGTGAAAAACAAACCCACACATTTTTTTTTGGCCAGAATTATTGGCATGACCATAGTAGAGAAAAAAACCAAGAGTTTTGGTGTGCTGGCATTTTTCCCCCCTTTATATACGTAATGGCCAATTTCCCTGAAAGTTTCAACAAAGGTTAAAACAAAAGAGAAAGGGTTCCAGTAAATATTTACTAAAACAGAAATTCTAATAATGAGAGTAGTTCATATAGCAATCTATAATTGATTTTACTGATATTAAGCACCTCATTACTTAGGTATTTGGTTCAAAGCTATGGCAAAGTCATGGCCTCCACTGGCTAGGACCTGAAAATTTAAAAATGTTTAGGAACAGAATTAATTAAGATTTAAGAATTTTGAAGTTTCCTACTTATTTAGCATCAAATGAACAATATCAGTGCCATCTAAAAAATAAATCGCCCATCTGCCTTCAGCTAAGAACTCAAGATTAAGTGAGAAAAGAAAAAAAATCTATAATAATTAATCTTAAAACTGCAACTGACTTCTAGACAAAACACTTACCTACTTCTGCAAAGAACTTGCATGCATTTTTAATAAGTTGATAGTAATAATCATTAGTTTGGCTATTAAATGATACCTAAGTGTGATCAATGCTGCTTTCCTATTGATAGAACAGTACATATTGAGATATACAGGAGCTTTATAGTATATACATGAATATACACACATACGTATACATCCTGAAAATACAAAACACTGTCTATGTGAGTTAAAATGTTAACTATTTTGACTAATTATCCTATTCAGGAAAATGTCTGAGAAAAAAATTTTCTAAGCATCTTAGAAAAAATTTAATCTCAAAATTTAATATATATCCAAATAGGATTTTGGGAGTTAATAAAATACATATCTTGTTTGAAAAATATTCTGCTGCTAAATATATTACTTCATTTTACAAGGTCCACCTACATTTAAACTACATTTTAAAAAATCACAAAGTTAAGAATGGATTAAAATCAAATATTGGTGATGAAATTTCAAAATTATGGCCCTTCATCATCTAAATTAGAAGTTGAGACTTAACTGTTGCCACCTTTACAAAAGAAACCAAACTTTTCATTTACTTTTCATTCATCTATTTACTTGCATAGATCACTCTTTGGCTGTGTTTTAAAGTGTACCACACTAAGGTGATCTATATTCATTAAGTTCATGCTCCGGTCTCCAATAATGGAGCTTGATTTTCTCTCATTTAATCAGATTTATAAAATGTTGCAGGCTAATTGAGTTAAACTGTGCAATTAAAAAACCAATTATATTTTACAATTGACCAAATCTTTTATTGAAACCACTAATCCACGTAAGTTGTAGACTTATACATATAGCCATCAAAATTAAGTGTTATATATCAACACTTTATGCCCAATCTAATGGATACAAAATAGAAATAATGAAAGAAAGCTTAGATTGACAGCTTACTCATGATCTCTTCAGCACGCTGGTAAGTACATTAACTTTTTCAATGGGTATTTAATATGGTGGTATGTAATAAACTATACTAATTAACTGAAGTCAAAATAATGCCATTCCACATAGCCAGTTATTACACTATAAGAATTAGGTCACTTTTCAGTGGCAGTCAAAATGAAGACACTCATTGTCTGTATTTATTTTGCAATATAATCATAAGACAGCATTAACACACTCACTTCAGAAAACACCTTATCAGAATTACTAGGTAACATACAATGTAATTTATATGTTATAATGATTATATAATAAAATAATATTATCACTGGTATAGAATAAGACATAAATATTATCTTATAGGTTATTACTTAGAATAAATTTTATAAACATATCTCTAAGGGAAATTTAAAGGTTCTCCTACCTATTTCCTTGATTGTTTAAGAAGGACTAATCATGAATGCTTTTCTACATAGATTATTAGAAGCCATGGTAAACATTTTTCCCTCTCTGTCTTTCTGTCTCTCTCTCTCTCCCTCTCTCTCTCTCTCTCTCTCTTTCACACACACACACACACACACACACACACACACACACACACACACAGAGTTATTTAAATTCCTAAAAGAAATACTATTTTAATTACTAATCAAGAATACTTCCAGCCTCCAAATAACTACAAATTGCTTAAAGGAAAAGGAAAGTTTATCAATATAATCCTACTCTATACTAGCTAAATATTTAAGTGCAAGACAACCACCATTTGATGTGGGTTGGGTCAGTTAACAAAATATTTTATTCTCACTAATTCTTCAGGAATGTTGATGAAGAGTCTGATTCATTATGTGAAATATAACTAAGTTTTCACGGAGGTACAGTTATTTCAAGTAAACATCAAGGCTCATTTTAAAGCCTACTTTGTTAAAAAATATGCTTTCCTTTGCATTTTCCCATGAGTAAATACAGGGTTGTTTAAAATCAGAAAAGGTAAAATTATAAATTTTGATTAAATATTAAGGTTTTTCATTTATTTATATTTATTTGGATGTGATTGTAATGACGGTTAATTTTTCACTTTTATACTCTAGAGCTGTGTTGTCCCCATTAGCCGTTCGTAGCTATTCCATTTACATGAATTAATATTAAAATAATTACAAATTCATTTCCTTGGTCACACTAAACACACTTTAGTTGCTCAATTGACAGATAATTACAAATATTTCCATTCTCTCAGAAAGTTTTTTTGAGTAATGCCACTCCAGAAGCATCACAAAGAGTAAAACGATTACAAGGTTGGGCAATTAGCACTTTGAGTGACATAACCAAGTTTCACACCCAGGCCTATCTCTAGAGCTCTGCTTTTACCCAGTAGCCAACTAGTTTTAGGAAAATTTATAAAACTTACTAAAAATTATATTTGGCACCACACTGTAACTACAGAGAACAATGCAGAAATCTTTTAAAAGGAGATTAGGCAGAGTAAGTTTAGATAAATTTATATTTAACTAATAATGATGAGAGTTAATGTAAGTCTGGATTCAGCCTACTTTCAAAAATAATTTGGAACTGTTAATTACACTATAAAGTCTAAATATCTAGTATCTTATTAGAACATTTATCATTTAACTCATGAATTGTTGTTTAAATTTCACCTTGCTGTTTAGCCAGGAGAAAAATGATTATTGCAGTATTACAGTCAAAGACAAATGGGACAGGAGAACTGTATGCCCTGAAACCAGATCCTTAAAATTCTTTTTAAAATAGCTCTAACATGCTTAGAAAATATTCAGAAAATGGGATTATTTTATAAAACACCTGTCAAAGAGCTAAAGTTCCAAAGAATTGTAATTGTATTGTGGCTGATCTGATCTGAAATCTTCACATTATCTTTCCAGCCTGACCATAAATTCCTGTTTCCTACATCTAGTAGCTCTAGGAATCTTTCCAATGTCCACAATGCAAAAAAAAAAAAAATTATTCCACTTATTCTGTTCCCAGTTTGTAATTATTTCTTATTTGGCCTTATTATTTGGTAACTATTTTAAATAGAACTTTAAACTTAAAATAATTTTCTTTTTGCCAAGAACCTGCAGCTACATTCAACACTGGCTCCTGGAACAACTCCCTCTTCCCCAACCCCATCTCCTACTTCTGCTCTATGGTTCTCCCTCATTATGCCAGAAGTCAGACATTGACTTTAGAACCAACACTTTACACAAATTTTTCTAAACCACAAATTGCCAATACCTATATAATGTGCTTATACCTAGTCAGTATATTTGTCAAATACACATTGTCGGTTGAATCAGTTAGTGGATTAGAAAATCAATTTAGTGATAAGCTTGAAAAAATGGTAAACATCATGATGTAATATACCTAAAAAGTTTTTGGTAAAAATTTCGTAGAGGCCATAGTGAATGAAGACAAAAGTGAGTCAATTCAGTAATAAGTAGAGGGTATTATGTTTATTATTATAATAAAAATTCATTTGCCTATATATTCTAATGTTTCTCTTGCATCTGGTAATTATACTCATAACTTTATTTTTCTGTGATTATGTTTTGTCAACCATCAATAAATCTATTCCTCTGATAAATATGAAATACGATTTCTCAGAAAAAGTATTTTTGAGATATGGTAAAGAAAATGTCTAAATCAGAACATGCTCCACATAACTGAGCAAAAAATGTAGTCTAGAATGACGAAAAAAATTGGTAGCATAATTATAGGTTCTACTGCTGTATTTACTGAATGCACCCAAATGCCAGTAATAATCCTAAAAGCTATTGAAATACAAATTTGAAGTTAACTGACTCACTGGCAAGTTCTCCACTATTTACAATGCCACATGGAGATAAATGAGGTGAGTGTTATGTGAAATGTTATCATAAGCTTGGAGGAAAAATGTCTACAAACTGCCAAATATTATCAAGAATGTGATAATTTCCTGATGTTTTTGAGACACTTTAATATGCTTATTGGTAAAACATTCTGGGAAATGCACTTTTTGCAGAAACGTAAAATTCTTGACATTACTGATAAAAATCCCTTTACATCATTACTGTGATTCTATTTGTTAAGCCTTATTATTTGTCAGGTTCTAAGCAAATGTGGATTTGATGATTTTAGCTGTCATGGTTTCTTGCCAAGACTGCAAACAGACTTATAGGACATTTCTAACCACTAGAAGAAGAGATAAATATCCAGAGCACCAGTTTTCACAATAGCCAGCTACCAGCTCCACCCCATTATCAATTACAAAAACTTCTAAAGTAGCAATGGATGAGTGTTTTTAGAATCACTCAGAAAAAGATAAAAGAATAGCAACTATACACTGTCAGTTAACTAGCAGGTCCTTTACAATGCTATAGTAGAGAACTAGACTCATCATGATGCAGGCATTAACAGAAATTGAGTTAACAGAACCTTTAAAAATTAGCATCATTGAACTTTCACTTCACAAATTTAGAAAATATTTTTGCTTATCTAAGAATTCCTGCTATTTTTACATGAACAGACAGAAAACTATCCTAGGTGAATCAGTGGTTCTCATAGTCAACTTAGAGTGTAAGAAAAATTATTCCCAGTGCCATGGGCCATTTAGGACTATTTGGCTGGGGAAAAAGACAGGAAACACTGATGTATTCTAGCCAGAGGAAATGGAGAAGCAAAACCCCAAACACTTTCCCCTAAAATAAGGAAAAAAACAAAACAAACAAACAAACAAAATGCAATTTGCTCTCACTTCTTCAATTTAAAGTTTTATTGGAAGTTCAGCTAATGCAATAAATCCAGAGAAATAAACAGTATCCATAATAAAAAAAAGAAGTAAAAATTTTAATTCACAGAAGGCATACTATGTATGTAGAAAACTTTGTGAAGCCTGTAGAAAAAGCTGCTAGAATTAATAAGTGAATTTAGTAGAACTGCAGGATACAATATCAATATACAAAAATCGATTGCATCTTTATATAAAAGAAACAATTAGGAATTAGTTTTAAAAATATAATTTATGACAGCATCAAAAACATAAAATTCTAAGGCAGAAAAGTGATAAAAAGATATTTATTATTTGAGGATTACAGATTTTGTAAAACATAGAAAAATTAGAGAAAACCTAAATAGTAGAGAGATTATGTTCATCAATTGTAAGATTCAAATTGTTAAGTTGTCAAACTTTCACAAGTACAGTTATAAATTCAACATAATTTAAATCAAAAACCCAGATGAGTTTTTAAAAATTTTATTGTATTTTTTAAGTTCTATGATACATGTGCATGATGTGCAGGTTTGTTACACATGTAAATGTGTGCCATGTTTGAAAGGTATATGCTGTACCTTTCATTCTATCACCTAGGTATTAAGCCCATTATGATTAGCTAGTTTCCTTGATGCTCTCCATCCTTACTCGTCAACGGGCCCCTGTATGTGTTGTTCCCCTCCCTGGGTCCATTTGTTCTCATTGTTCAGCTCCCACTTAAAAGTGAGTGAAAACATGCAGTGTTTAGTTTTTTGTTTCTGCATTAATTTGATGAGGATAATGGTTTCCAGCTAATCCATGTCCCTGCAAAGGACATGATCTTTTTCCTTTTTATGACTACATAGTATTCCATGGTGTATATATACCACATTTTGTTTATTCTGTCTATCATTGATGGGCATTTGGGTTGATTCCATGTCCTTGCTATTGTGAATAGTGCTGCAATGAACATATGTGTGCATTTATCTTCATAATACAATGATTTATATTCCTTTGAGTAGATACTCAATAATGGGATTGCTGGGTTAAATGGAATTTTCGGTTCTAAGTCTCTGAGGAATTCCCACAGTGTGTTCCACAATGGTTGAATTAATTTACATTCCTAGCAACAATGTAAAAGTGTTCCTATTTCTCCACAACCACACCAGCATCTGTTGTTTCTTGACTTTTTAATAACCACAATTCTGACTGTCATGAGATGGTATCTCATTGTGGTTTTTATTTGCATTTCTTTAATAATCAATGATGTTGAGCTTTTCTTCATATGTTTTTAGGGCACAAAAGTGTCTTCTTTTGATAAGTGTCTGTTCATGTCTTTTGCCCATTTTTTCATGGGGTTGTTTGTTCTGTTCTTGTAAATTTGTTTAGGTTTCTTCTAGATTCTGAATATTAGACCTTTGTCAGATGGATAGATTGCAAAATTTTTCTCCCATTCTGTAGGCTGTCTGTTTACCATGGTGATTGTTCTTTTGTTGTGCAGAGGCTCTTTACTGCTCAAAGCAATTTATAGATTCAATGCTATCCTCATTAAGCTACCTTTGACATTCTTCACAGAATTAGAAAACACTATTTTAAAATACATATGGAACCAAAAAAAGAGCCCATATAGCCAAGATAATCCTAAGCAAAAAGAATAAAGCTGGAGGCATCATGCTACCTGACATCAAACTATACTACAAGGCTACAGTAACCAAAACAGCATGGTACTGGTACAAAAACAGATACATAGACCAATGGAACATAATAGAGAACTCAGAAATAAAACCACACATATATAACCATCTGATCTTTGATGAACCTGACAAAAACAAGCAATGAGGAAAGGACTCCCTATTTAACAACTGGTGTTGTGAGAAATGGCTAGCCATAGGCAGAAAATTGAAATTGGACCCCTTCCTTACATCTTATTCAAAAATTAACTCAAGATAGACTAAAGACTTAAATGTAAGATTCAAAACTATAAAAACTCTGCAAGAAAATCTAGGCAATACCATTCAGGGCAAAGGCATGGGCAAAGATTTTATTAAGAACTCACCAAAAGCAATTGCAACAAAAGCAAAAGTTGACCAATGGAATCTAACTAAACTAAAGAGTTTTTAAATAGAATTTTAAAATAGAAATTGAGAATCTTATTTTAAAATTTAGATAAAATTCAAAGAATATAAAATAGCCAATTAACCTTACAAAAGAAAATATTGAGAGGACCACATGATTTCATATCTTACTCTAAAGCTACATTAATCAAGACAGTGTGGTAATGGCTATACCTAGTCAAACAGATCCAAGAAACAGAATGGAAATAATAGGCACACAGAGACTAAAGCCCAGACCTGATTTGTTAAATATGAAATAGGAATTCAGTGGAGAAATGACAATATTTTGCCACATGATGCTGGAACAATGGGATATGCATATGAAATACAATGAACTTCAATCCAAAACTCAAATTTTACAAAAAAAAAATATCAAAATGCATTCTAGACATATATTTGAAAATTAAAACTATAAAACTTGTAGAGGAAAACAAACAGAACATCTTTGTTTCCTTGGGTTAAGTAAAGATTTCTTAGCTATAATGCCAAAAGTATAATATATAAAATAAATATTGATAAATTATACTTCAACAATATTAGGACATTCTTCTACTGGAATGGCACTATTAAGAAATTAAGTCAAAAAGGTGGTAGAAGAAAGCAGACAAATAGAATCCTCCACCAATCATCCTCCCCACAGCAACTCCAAACTGAAAAACTATCCACACATAAAAGCACCTTCATAAGAACCAAAAATTAGCTTAGGTAACAGTTCAGCCACAGTAGGGTAGAGCAACAAGTAAGCTGCTGGGGTATCCAATTCCAGGCCCTGGCTCTTAGATGGCATGTTTGGGCCTGTCCTGTGTCAGAGAGAAGACCATTATCATAAAAACAAGGGTCTCAGGCCTGGCAGCATTTACCACAGGAGACTGAAGAACCCTTGGGCATTGAGTGAACATCAGTGGTAGCCAGGCAGTACTTTCCATGGACATAAGGCAGTGTTGGCCTGGGGAGAGACTCATTACTTGTGGAAAGGGGGAAAAAAGACTGGAAAGGATTAGATCTGGTGGCTTGGATACCAGCACAGCCACAGCAGAATAGAGCACCAGGTAGATTCTTAAAGTCTCCAACTTTAGGCCACAAATACCAAAAGCATCTCTGGACCTACCTGGGGCTAGAAAAATCTTGCCACCCTTACAGGAAGGACACAGCCTGGCTGGCTTCACCACATGCTGATTGCAGAGCCCTAGGTCCTTGAGCAAACATAGGCAGTTGCCAGGCAACGGTTACTATGGGCCTTGGGTGGGATGCAGTGCTGTGTTTGCTTCAGAGTTGACCTAGTGCAGTACCACTGATGGTGGCCATAGGGATGCTTAAGTCACCACTTTCCCAGCTCCAGGCAGCCGAGCACACATATAGAGAGACTCTGTTTGAGAGAAAGTAAGGAAAGAGAACAAAAGTCTATACTTGGTACTCCCAGGAATTCTTCTTGATCTTCTCTAAGACCACTATAGGGGTACCTCTACAAGTCTACAAAACCACAGTATGACCAGACTTGGGTGTGCTCATAATGTGGATATGACTGCAGTAACCAAACTTTTACATCACCGTATCTAAGACCTTTTGAATACACAGAAAGTCTTCCCAAGAAGGATGGGTACAAACAAACCCAGACTGTAAAGACTAAGATATATCTCAGACTCTTCAATGCCCAGATACCAGTGACCATCTACAAGCATTAAGACCATCCAGGAAAACATAAACTTATAAAATGAACTACCTAAGGTGGCAGAGGCCAATACTGGAGAGACAGAGTTAAGTAATCCTTCAAACAAAGAACTCAAAAAAGCTGTCTAGAGGAAATGCAATAAAATTCAAGTTAACACAGAAAAAAATTCAGAATTATATTAGAAAATTTGACAAAGAGATTGAAATAATTTAAAAGAATCAAGAAGAAATTTGGAGTTAAAAAATGCAATTGATATATTGAAGAATTCATCAGAGTCTCTTACTAGCAGAATTGATCAAGCAAAGGAAAGAATTAGTGAGCTTGAAGACAACCTATTTGAAAACACACATTAGAAGAGACCAAAAAAAAAAAAAAAAGTCAAAACAATGAAGCACACTTGCAGGATCTAGAAGATAGCCTCAAAAGGGCAAAACTAAGAGTCATTGTCCTTAAAGAGGAGATAGAGAAAGACATAGAGATACAAAGATTATTCAAAGGATAATAACAGAGAACCTCCTAAACCTAGAAAAAGCTATCAATGTCCACACACAAGAAGGTTACAGAAACATGAAGCAGATATAACTCAAGGAAGACTACCACAAGACATTTAATAATCAAACTCCCAAAGATCAAGGATGAAAAAAGAAACATAAAAATAGCAAGAGAAAAGAAACAAATAGCATGCAATGGAGCTCCAAAATACCAGCAGCAGACTTTGCATTGGAAACCTTACATATCAGGCTACAGTGGCATGACATATTTAAAGTGATGGAGGAAAAAAACTTTTATCCTGGAGTAGCATATCTGTGAAAATGTCCTTCATATATGAAAGAGATATAAAGACTTTCCCAGACAAACAAAAGCTGAAGGATATCATCAATACCAGACAAGTCTAACAAGAAATGTTAAAGGGAGAACTTCAGCTTGAAAGAAAAGGATTAAAATAAGCAATATGAAATCATCAGAAGGTGTAAAACTCACTGGTAATACTATGCAGAATAACACAGATTATAACACTGTAATTTTGGTGTGTAAACTATTCATATCTTGAATAGAAAGATTAAAAGATGAGCTGATCAAAAATAATAACTATAACAACTTTTGAAGACAGGCAATACAATAAGATGTTAATAAAAACAAAAAAAATTTAACAAAAATGTGAGGATAAAGTTAAAGTGTAGAATTATTGTTAGTTCTTTCTTGTATGTTTGTTAGTTTGTTCATTTATGCAATTAGTGTAAAGTTGTCATCAGTTTATCATAATAAATTATGTTATTTGCAAGCCTCATGGTAACCTCAAATCAAAAAAACATACAATAGATCCACAAAAAATAAAAAGCAAGAAAAAAAAAAAACATAACACCAGAGAAAATGACCTTTCCTAAAAGAAAGACATGAAGAAGAAAGGGAAGAGCACAAAACAACCAGGAAACAAGTAACAAAATAAAAAAAGTAAATTCTTACTTATCAGTAATATTATTAAATTCAAATGGACTAAACTCTACAATAAAAAGATAGAGTGGCTCAATAGATTAAGAAAATAAGATGCAAGGAAATATTGCCTATAAGAAACACACTTCACCTATAAAGGCATATATAGATTCAAAACAAGGGATAGATAAAGATATTCCATGTAAATGGAAACAATAAAGAGCAGGTGTATCTATACTTACATTAGACAAAATAACTTTTAAAACAAAAACTATAAAAAGAGACAAGGTTATTATATAATGATAAAGAGCTTGATTCAGCAAGAGAATATAACAATTGTAAACATATGTGCATCTAATGCTGGAGCACCCAGATATACAAAGCAAATACTTCTGGCACTAAAGAGAGAGATATACTCTAAACAATAATAGCTAGAGACTTCAACACCTTACTTTCAGCATTGCATTAATCATCCAGACAGAAAGTCAGCAAAGAAACACAGGATATAATCTGCAGTATAGACCAAATGTACCCAATAGATATTTTACCTAAGAGGTATTTACAGAACATTTCACCTGATGGCTGCAGAATAAACATTCTTCTCCTCAACACTTGGTTCATTCTCAAGGATAGATCATATGTTAGGCAACAAAACAAGTCTTAAAAATCTCAAATAAACTGAAATCATATCAAGTATCTTCTCTGACCACAATAGAATAAAAGTAGAAATCAATAACAGGAGAAATTTTGCTAATTATACAAACACACAGAAATTATACAACATGTTCTGGAGTGATCAGTGGGTCAAAAAAGTCATCAAGAAGGAAATTGAAAATATTCTTGAAATAATAATAAAAACACAACATACTGAAGCCTATGGGATATAGTGAAAGTATTACTAAGAAAAAAATTTACAGCAGTAATCATCTATATCAAAAAAGTAAGACAAATTCAAATAAACAACCCAATGATGCATCTTAAAGAACTACAAAGCAAGATTAAACTGAATCTAAAATCAGAAAAAGAAAAGAAATAATAAAAATCATAGCAGAAATAAGTGAAATTGAAAAAAAGGAAAAAAATACATAAGATCAATAGGAATGGAGTCAGCTTTTTGAAAAAATAAACAAAACTGACATACCTGTGGCCAGACTAATCAAGGAGAGTGAGAGAGAGAAGACACAATAAATGAAATTAGAGATGAAGAAGGAGACACTATGACCAATACCACAGAAATTCAAAGCAACATTAGAGGCCATGATGAGCAACTACATGCCAGTAAACTGGAAAATCTAGAAGAAATGAATAAATTTCTAGACACACAACCTACCAAGACTGAAGAAGACACACAAAAAAATGAAAAGATATTCCGTATTCACATATTAGAAGAATAACGTTAAAATGTCCATATTACCCAAAGCAATCTACAGAGTCAATGCAATCCTTAGCAAAATACCAATAATATTCTTCACAGAAATAGAAAAACACAATCCTAACATTTATATGAAAGAACAAAAGACTCAGAATAGCCAAAGTTATCACCAGCAAAAAGAACAACTGGAGTTACCACATTACCTGGCTTCAAATTATACTACAGAGCTATAGTAACCATAGCAGCATTATACTGGCATAAAAACAAACACATAGACAAATGGAACAGAAAGAAAACCCATAAACAAATCCATACACCTACAGTGAACTCATTTTCAACAGAGGTGCCAAGAACATACTTTGGGGAATGGATAGTCTCTTCAATAAGTGATGCTAGGAAAACTAAATATCCATGTGCAGAAGACTAAAACTAGACCCCTATCTCCCACCATATACAAAAATCAAATCAAAATGGATGAAAGACTTAAATCTGAGACCTCAAACTATGAAACTAGTATTAAAAAAAAACCTTGAGAAAACTTTCCAGGACATTGGAGTGGGCAATGATTTCTTGAATAACATCCCACAAGCACAGACAACCAAAGCAAAAATGGACAAATCATGTCACATCAAGTTAAAAAGCTTCTGCACAGCAAAGGAAACAAATAACAAAGTGAAGAGACAATACATGATTGGGAGAAAATATTTGCAAACTATCCATCTGACAAAAGATTAACAATAAGAATATATAAGGAGCTCAAACAACTTTATAGGAAATTATCTTATAATTCAATTAAAAACAGGCAAAAGATCTGAATTTACATTTCTCCAAAGAAGACGTACAAATGGCAAATGGGTACATGAAATGCTCAACATCATTGATCATCAGAGAAAAGCAAATCAAAACTACAATAAGATATCATCTCACCACAGCTAAAATTACTTTTATCCAAAAGTCAAGGAATAACAAATGCTGGCAAGGATGTGGATAAAAGAACCCTCATGCACTGTTGAGGGGAAATGTTAAAACACTATAGAGAACAGTTTGGATGTTCCTAAGAAAACTAAAAATAGAGCTACCATATAATCCAGCAGTTCTACTGCTGGGAATATACCTAAAAGAAAAAACAAACTGTATATTGGAGATACCTGCACTCCCACACTTGTGGCAGCACTATTCACAACAGCAAAGATGTGGAAGCAACCTATGCATGCATCAGCATATGAACAGATAAAGAAATTGTGGCACATATATACAATGGAGTACATTTGGCCATTTAAAAAAAGGAATGAGCGAAACTGAGGGGAAGATGGAAGATGGGACACAGGGCTGACATGCAGCTTCCACTTTGATAACAGAACAGCGAGTGGAGACCCACATTATGAATTTTTGCTCCAGGAACTACTGCAGGAGAGTACCAGGAAAACTGAAAAACAATCACAGATCTTTTGAAAGAAGCAGAAGGCAGCTGTAAATTTGTCAAGACAGGTGAAAAACCCTGGTGCTCTTTTGAAAGTGCCACCTCCTAGTGGGAAGCCAAACAACTCAGGACATTACAGCAACTCAAGATATTAAAGCAACTCAGGACATTACAGCAGCCCTGCTCCAAAGAAGGAGGAAACCAGCCACTTAAGGGCTAACCAGAAGCCTTAAGTCTGTCCATGTAACAACATCATTGCTAGTATAACCAGCATTTGAGAAAGCCAGCACACTATACATATCTACAACCAAGGACTCTTACAGACCCTGCTTCACTTTCCTGACACCTCCACCAGAGCAGGTGCTGGTATCCGTGGCTGGGAGACCAAAAGATGAATCAAAACACAGGACTCTGCAGACATTCCCTAGCACCAGCCCAGAGCCTGGTAGCCCTGCTAGGAGGCTGGACTCAGAAGAGCAATACTAATCACTGCAGTTTGGCTCACAGGAAGCCCCATTCCTAGGGGAAGGCTGTGTGCACCACATCAAGGGATTACCCCGTGAGACAAAAGAATCTGAACAGCAGCCCTTAAGTTCCAGATTTTTCCACTGAAATAGTCTATCCAAATGAGAAGGAATCAGAAAAGTAATTCTGGTAATGGGCAAAACAAAGTTCTACTATACCCCCCAAAGACAACATTAACTCCCCAGCAATGGATCCAAACCAATAAGAAACCTCTCAATTGCCAGATAGAGAATTGAAAAGGTTTATTATTAAGCTACTCAAGGAGATACCAAAGAAACATGAAAACTAAATTAAAGAAATTAAGAAATCATACAGGATATAGATGAAAAAATGCTCCTGAAATCGATAACATAAAAAAACAACCACAACTTCTGAAAATGAAAGGCACAGAGAAATCCAAAATGGACTGGAAATTTTCAACAATAGACTAGAACAAGTTTAAAAAAAAAAAAAAAGAAATTTAGAGCTTGAAAACAAGGCTCTCGAATTAACCTAATCAGACAAAGACAAAGAAAAAAAAATAAAAATAAAATGAACAGTCTTCAAGAAATTTGAGATAATGTTAAATGTGAAACCTAAGAATAATTGGTGTTCCTGATGAAGACGAGAAATAGAAGAGTTTGGAAAAGATATTTGAGGAAATAATTGAGGAAAAGTTATCTGGACTCACTCGAGATCTAGACATTGAAACACAAGAAGCTCAAAGAACATCTGGGAAATCCATCACAAAAACATTATCACACAGGCACATAGTCATCAGGTTATTTAAAAATCAAGACAAAGGAAACAATCTTAAGAGCTGTGAGGTAAAAGCACTAGGTAAACTATCTAATAAAGGAAAAACTATCAGATTAACAGCAGATTTCTCAGCAGAAACCCTCAAACCAGAAAGGAACAGGGTCCTATCTTTAGCCTCTTAAAACAAAATAAATGCCAGGGAATAATTTTGAATCCAGCAAAATTAAGCTTCATAAATGAAGAGGGGAGGAAGTCTTTTTCAGACAAACAATGGTTAAGAGAATTCACCACTGCCAAGCCAGTAATACAAGAAATTCTAAAAGTTTTAAATCTTGAAACAAAACCTTGAAAAACACCAAAATAGAACACCCTTAAAGCATAAATCTCACAGGGCCTATAAAACAACAATACAATGAAAAACAACAGCAACAATGAGGTATTCTGGTGACAACTAGCATGATGAATAAAACAGTACCTCGTATCTCAATACTAACATTGAATATAAATAGCCTAAATGCTCCACTTAAGATACAGAATGGCAGAATGGACAAAAAAATTCACCAACCAAATATCTGCTGTCTTCCAGAGACTCAGCTAATGCATAAGAACTCACATAAACTTAAGTTAAAGGGACAGAAAAAAATATTCCCTGCAAATGGAAACCAAAACTGAGCAGGTGTAGCTAATTTTATAACAGATTTAACAGACATTAAAGCAACAATGTTAAAAAAGACAAACAGGAACATCATACAATGATAAAAGGATCAGTCCAACAGGAAAATGTCATAATCCTAAATATATACGCACCTAACATGGGAGCTCCCAAATTTATAAAAAAATTAGATACACAGCAACACAATAATAGTGGGGAACTTCAGTATTCTGCTAATTGCACTAGACAGCTCATCAAGACAGAGTGTCAACAAAGAAACAATGGACTTAAACGATACCCTAGTACAAATGAGACTCAAAAGATATTTACAGAACACTGTACCCAACAACTGCAGAATGTGCCTTATTTTCATCAACACACAGAACATTCTCTAAGATATGCCAGATGATAGGCCACAAAACAAGTCTGAATAAATTTAAGAAAATCAAAATTATATTGAGTACTCTCTCAGAATACTCATTGGAAATACTCAGTGGAATAAAATTGGAAAATAACTCCAAAAAGAACACTCAAAATTATAAAAATACATACAAATTAATCTGCTCCTGAATGACCTTTGGTTCAACAATGAAATCAAGATAAAAATTTAAAAATTCTTAGAACTCCATGGTAATAGTGACACAACTTATCAAAACCTATGAGATACAGCAAAAGTGTTGTTAAGAGGAAAGTTCATAGTGTTAAATATGTACCTCAAAATGTCTGAGAGAGCACAAGCAATCTAAGGTCACACCCCAAGGAAATAGAGAAATAAGAACATACCAAATGCAAACCAAGCAAAAAATAAAAATTAAAAACAAAACACCAATCAAAGCAGAACTAAATGAAATTGAAACAAAAAAATACAAATCCTGACCCTCCTTAAGGCTGAATGAATTCCTGATAGCTGTGGGCATCAGTATATTAACAGGGATCCCTAAATAAAATTCATTTCAGAATCCTATTCCTCTTCAGGTAGTTTTCATCATGGCTGTGATAGCAGGAAGAGATGACTCTGAGATTTGCTTTCTCAAGTTAGGCTGAAGTTTGCTTTCTCAATTGAGGTAATGAAATGTATGGTGTTACAAATAGTAATATGACACAGAAAGAATATGTGTAAGAAGTGAATCAGAACCAGGCATGGCGACTCATGCCTATAATCCCAACACTTTGGGAGAGCACTCGAGACCAGCCTGGCCAACATGACAAACCCCTTCTCTAGAGAAAATAAATCAGAACCAGCTTCTCCGAAAGATTGAAACATTTGATTTAAAAAATTAAATACTCTGTACAAGAAAAAAATACCATAAATGCAACGGAAAAAATATATTATCGAAGAAAAGTTTATTTATATTAAACATGACAAATGTATTTTGCATAATTTATGAAGACCTTACACATCCTATTTGAAGGAGATAAACTATTTTAGTGGGTACTGAATATGAAATATGAATAGATATTTTGCAGACCAAAATATACAAATCAATAATGAATACCTGAAAAGATATTCTACCTTTATTACAAAAAAGAAATTAAAAAGAAATCATTTTCACCAATCCAATTGGCAAATTTAAAAAGCTGAGTACAAGAGTGCAATATAAAAAGCTCACACCATCAGGGAGAATGTAAGTTGGAACATGATTTCTGAAAAATAATTTGGAGAATTTAAATCTCTTTTTCTTCCATACACACACACACACACACACACACACACACACACACACACATATATATATATATATATATATATATATATAGAGAGAGAGAGAGAGAGAGAGAGAGAGAGAGTGAGAGAGAGAGAGGTTTAATTGGATTTACAGTTCCACATGGCTGGGGAGGCCTCAGAATCATGGCAGGTGGTGAAAGGCACTTCTTACATGGCAGCAGCAAGAGAAAATGAGGAAGATGCAAAAGTGGAAACCTTTGATAAAACCTCAGATCTCATGAGACATTCACCACCATGAGAGAGAGCAGTATGAAAAAAAACTGCCCCATGATTCAAATTATCTCCCACCAGGTCACACCCACAACACATGGAAATTATAGGAGTACAATTCAATATGAGATCTGGGTGGGGACACAGAGCCAAACCTTATCACCTATGTATCTACCACTCAGGTCAAGACCTAGAACACTTCCAGGAGCCCAGAAGGCTCCTTTGGGTCTCCTTCCAGTCAATACCTTCCAAAGACAATGGCCCTATTGACTTCTGTCATTATAAGTTAGCTCCACCTGTTCTGAACTTTATATAAATGGCATTATATAATAAATACTGTTTTTGCTTTTGCTTTTCACTCAACATTATGTCTATAAAGTCCATCCATGCTGTTTTTCTGTAGCTGTAGTCTGATCTTTGGCATTTCCTGTTAGGATTCCTTGTATGAATATATCCAAATATTTTACCATCTCCACTGTTGATAAACATATGTGTTGCTTCTAGTTTTGGCTCTTTTAAACATTCTTTTGTTTTTTTTTCATTTTCTTTCCAATTTTTTAAATTATACTTTAAGTTCTGAGGTACATGTGCAGAATGTATCTATGCAACCTACCCCCAAGAGTCCAAGGAAGCTGAGAGGCTTAAGAAATTAGCTGACAAATTCAATTTCTTGGAAACATTTGAAAGAGATTTATGAACAGAAACAATCATCTGTGTTTCGGTTAGCAATAAGACGAGATGGGGGATGCCTGCACCATTACGCCCCTGGATCCAGGGCTTATATAGTACAGGGAAAGGGTAAATTTGTAAGGTGTGTGTAGAACAACTGAAGCTTGATAACACCAAAAGTTGTTTGCCCTAAGGGCAGGATTTATAGTAACTGCCTACTTTTACACAAGGAATGATAGACAAACTGGAAATCTTAGAGGTCTTCCTTGAACTAGGGTTATTCAAAAGTCAATATGGTGAATTAGTATCCAAGGTGGAGTTGCTTTGGCCTACATACACACACACACACACACACACACACACACACACACACACACACACACACACACATAGAGAGAGAGAGAGAGAGTGAAAGTAACATTAAAGGACCAACAAAGAAGTATACCTGACTCAAGCTTTAACATAAATGCAGGTGTAAAAATTAGAATGATATTGAAATTAATATTAACACATATATTTTGTACAAATAAGTTACTACAACACAAGAAATTAGAAAAGAAAACATGATGCAGCTTTATTCTCAGATTTTGCATAAAGAGGGAATGGAACTGTAAAGCAAATTAATTGCTTTCTGGATTTACATTAAAATGCATCAGAAAAATAGGCCATTGCTATTTTCAGATAAGTATAAGACATTCCATATCAAAACCAAGAGGTATTAAATTCCTTCCTAAACAATTATATTGAAGTTGCTTCTGGAATACTCATTTTAGTTCCATACCTCAATATCAAAAGCATACAGAATAACCCTGCAAGCTCTTCACAGAACAGCAGTAAAAATAGTTCAAATACAGAAGACACTAATCTTGATTGATGAAATGATAAGCATGCAACTAAGGAGTAACTCTATGATGATAAAGAAATTTAAAACTAAAGAGATAAAAGATCCATTTATCAGATTACTTAAGATAAATTTAAATAAAAATTTAACACTTTTATTTTGTGAATCAATTTCCATTAGTAAACCCTAGATTTGAAATTAGGCCAGAAAACAAATAGTAGAATATATAACATAGGGTTTACTCTGGTAGCAATGGATGAATATTTGTAGCTCCATTTTCTTTAACATTAATCAGTTTATATAATAATAAATGCCAAATTAAATAATATTATTTCCATGTGAGTCATCCCATTAGCAGACTTGCTTGATTTTTGAAACAAAAGGAAAGGAAGTTTTAGCAGTTTGGAGAGTTTTTGTAGTCATAAATAAATGGTACCCTTTTGGGATAACCCGATTCTTCCACAGATCACCACACTTGAAGATGAAAAATGATATGAAACAAGAGATAGAGGGATAAAATTCTGACCAGCGTACTTTTTTCATTTCTTTTAAGCAATGTTGTACCCCAGTCTGCCATGGTTCACTGCAACCAAATTGGTTTTCTCTTCTTGTACCAATATCCAAATCATGATTTTCTCAGAAGGCATACACTAACCTTCTCATTAATCCTGTGAATGTCATCAGTCAGGATGTTGGTAGCTAACCCAAAATGCCTCCTCACAGGATGTGTATTAAGATTTCCAGAGTAGAATTTGTTGCAATTCATAATGTTGAAATATTTGTTCTTAATTATAATATATATTTGAATATATATTATATACAATATAGATATATATGCTCTTAACCAGAATATATATATTATATATTATATATATTCTACATATATATTCTAGTTAAGGGCATATATATATATTCTAGCTAAGAGCATATACACATATATATGTGATAGGGGCTAAAACTGAAGCCTAAGCACTGCCATCTTATAGAGAAGCCACTTGGGCTCTGAGCAGAGGTGTAGTTCTCAGAACTGTTAATGTACATCAATTCTCAGAAGTATTAAGGGTAAAAATTTCCACTGCTACCCCCTTCCCTTGCAACAAACTGCAAACTTTAGCTTCTGTACAGACTGCTTGCCTCGCACACCTGCTCACCCCTGTGCCTCCTTGAACAAGGATGGATGTGGTTTTACAGCTTAAATGCCTTGCTCCCCATGAGCTCGGGGCCACGGGTTGGAGAGATATGAGTCCTCCATGGCCGCCAGCAATAAAGACCCTGCTATTTGGCATACTTTTGTCTTTGTGTTGATTTTCTGTGCTCGCCCTGGTTCAATATATATATATATATATATATATATATATATATATATATATACAATGTTCTTTTTGCTAATTCCCTGAGTATAGTATATCTTTGAAAAAATTAGAAAAATATCCTAGTACCTGAAAATCATAAAAACCCATCCAAAGGACAGAAACTTCAAAGACTGAAGGAATATCAGCCCATACAGATGAGAAAGAACCAGGACAATAACTCCAGCAATTCAAAATACCAGCGTCTTCTAACCTCCAAAACTGTACTTGTTCCCCAGCAATGGTTTTTAACTAGGATGAAATGGCTGAAATGAAAGAAACAGAATTCAGAATAAGGATAGGAATGAACATCATCAAGATTCAGGAGAAAGTCAAAACCCAATACAATGATTCTAAGGAATACAATAAAAAGATGCAGGAGATGAAACACAAAATAATCACGTTAAGAAAGAACTAAACTGATCTGATAGAGCTGAAAAGCTCACATCAAGAATTTTAGAATATAATTACAAGTATTAAGAGCAGAATCAGCCAAGTTGAGAAAAGAATCTCAGAGCTAAAAGACTCGTTCTCCAAAATAGTCAAACAAAAATAAAGAAAAACTATTAAAGAAGGAATGAAACCTCCGGCAAATATAGGACTAGGTAAAGAGACTAAATCTATGTCTCACTGACATCCCTGCAAGAGAGGGAGAGAAAGCAAGCAAGTTGAAAAACACATTTCAGGATATTGTTCATGAAAATTTCTCCAATCTCACTAGCAAAGCCAACATTCACATTCAGGAAATTCAGATAATATCTCTGAGATACTATACAAAATGATCATCCCCAAGACACAGATTCTCCAAGAATGAAATGAAAGAAAAAACATTAAAGGCAGCTAAAGAGAAGGGGCAGGTCACCATCAAAGGGAATCCCATCAGGTTAACCGAGGACCTTTCAGCAGAAATCCTATAAGCCAGAAGAGATTGGGGGCATATATTAAGCATTCTTTAAGAAAAGATATTCCAACCAAGAATTTAATATCCAGTCAAAGTAAGCTTCATAAGCAAAGGAGAAATAAGATCTTTTGTGTGTGTGTGTGTGTGTGTGTGTGTGTGTGTGAGAGAGAGAGAGAGAGAGACAGAGTCTTGCTCTGTCGCCAGGTGCCAGGCTGGAGTGCAGTGACACGATCTCAGCTCACAGCAACCTCTGTCTCCTGGATTCAGGCAATTCTCCTGCCTCAGCCTCCCAAGTAGCTGGGACTACAGGCACGCGCCACCATGCCCAGTGAATTTTTGTATTTTTAGCAGAGACGGGGTTTCACCATGTTGGCCAGGATGGTCTTGATCTCTTGACCTTGTGATCTGCCCACCTCGGCCTCCCAAAGTGCTGGGATTACAGGCGTGAGCCACCATGCCCAGCCATAAGATCATTTTTAAGCAAGCAAATGCTAAGGAAATTTGTTACCACCAGACCTATCTTACAAGAGGTCCTGAAGAAGGTGTTCAATATAAAAATGAAAAACAATTACTTATCACCACAAAAATACACTTAAGTACACAGAGCACTGACACTATAAAGCAACTATATTAGCTAACTACATGATCACTGAATCAAACTTACATACATCAATATTAACCTTGAATGTAAATGGCCTAAATGCCCCAGTGAAAATGCATAGTCTTGCAGGTTCAATAAGGAAGCAAGAACCAACAGTATGCTGTCATCAAGAGACTCATGTCACATGCAATAACACACAAATCCTCAAAGTAAATAGACGGAGAAAAATCTACCAAGCAAACAGAAAACAGAAAAAAAAAATCAGGGGTTGTTGTTCTAATTTCAGACAAAACAGACTTCAACAAAGATCTGATAAGAAGGGTATTACATAATGGTAAAGGGTTCAATTCAACAAGAAGACCTAACTATCCTAAATATGTTGGCATCCAATATAGGAGCACAAGATTAATAAAGCAAGTTCTTAGAGATGTAAGAAGAGACTTAGATTTCCACAGAATAATAGTAGTATTACACCAACAGCATTATACAGATCACTGAGACAGAAAAAAATAAATTAAAAATATACAGAGATATTTGGGACTTGAACTTGACACTTGACCTAAGCTACCTAATAGACATCTAGTGAACTTTCTACTCAAGAGAATATACTTTCTTCTCATTTGCACATAGCACATATTCTAAAATGGACCATAAAATTGGCCATAAAGCAATCCGCAGTAGATTCAAAAAAGCAAAAATCATACCAACCATACTCTCAGATCATAACACAATACAAACTGAAATAGACACTAAGAAAATTGCTCAAAACTGTACAATTGTAGACAAATAAAACAACCTGCTCCTGAATGACTTTTCAATATACAATGAAATTAAGGCAGTAATCAAAAAATTCTCTCAAAATAATGAGAAAAAGAGACAAAACATACCAGAACCTCTGGGACACAGCTAAAGCAGAGTTAAGAGAGAAGTTTATAGCACTAAATGTCCCCATTGAACAGTTAGAAAAATATCAAATTAACAACGTAACATTAAATTTAAAGGAACTAGAGAAACAAGAGCAAACAAATTCCAAAGCTAGCAGAAAATAAGAAATAACCAAAATCAGAGCTGATCTGAAAAAAAAAAGAGACATGATAGACCACACAAAGATCTACAAATCCAAGAGTTTGTTTTTATGAAAGAATAAATAAAATGGACAGATGCCTAGCTAGACTGAGAGAAATACAGAAGGTCCAAATAAACACAAGAAATAATGACAAAGGAGACATTACCACCATCTCCACAGAAATACAAGAATTCTGAGAATACTACAAACACCTCTATACACAAAAACTAGAAAGCCTAGAATAACAGATAAATTCCTGTACACATGCAACCTAACAAGACTGAACTAGGAAGGAGCTGAATTCCTGAACAGACCAACAATGAGATGCAAAATTGAATCAGTTATAAAAAGCCTACCAAAGAAAACAAGCCCAAGACCAGATGGATTCACAGTCAAATACCACCAGATATGTAAAGAAGAGCTGATACCATGCCTTCTGAAACTATTCCAAAAAATTGAGGAGAATGAACTCCTCAATAACTCGTTCTATGAAGCCAGCAGCATCGTGATACCAAAACCTGGCAGAGATTCAGCTAAGAAAGAAAACTTTTACCCAATATCCTTGATGAACATAGATATAAAAACCACACCTTACAGAAAAATTAACTCCAGATGGATTAAAGGTTTAAACATAAGAACTAACACCATAAAAACCCTAGAAGAAAACCTAGGCAACACCATTCAGGACATAGGCACAGGCAAGGACTTCATGACTAAAACACCAAAAGCAATGGCAACGAAAGCCAAAATAGACAAATGGGATCTAATTAAACTCCACAGCTTCTGCACATCAAAAGAAACAATCATTAGAGTGAACCAGCAACCAACAGAATGGGAAACAATTTTTGCAATGTAATCTACAAAGAACTAAAACAGATTTACAAGAAAAAAACAAACCCATTCAAAAGAAGGACATGAACAGACACTTTGCAAAAGAAGACATATATGAGGTCAACAAATATACAAAAAAATGCTCATCATCACTGGTCATTAGAGAAATGCAAATCAAAACCACATTGAGATACCATCTTATGCCAGTTAGAATGGCAATCATTAAAAAATCTGGAGACAACACATCCTGGAGAGGATGTAGAGATATAGGAATGCTTTTACACTGTTGGTGGGAGTGTAAATTAGTTCAACCATTGTGGAAGACAGTGTGGTGATTCCTCAAGGACCTAGAAATAGAAATTCCATTTGATTCAGCAATCCCATTACTGGGTATATATCCAAAGGATTATAAATCTTTCTATTATAAAGGCACATGCACACATATGTTCATTGCGGCACTTTATAATAGCAATGACCTGGAACCAACCCAAATGCCCATCAATGATAGACTGGACAAGGAAAATGTGGCACATATACACCATGGACTACTTTGCAGCCATAAAAAACAATGAGTTCATGTCCTTTGTAGGGACATGGATGAATCTGGAAACCATCATTCTCAGCAAACTGACACAAGAACAGAAAACCAAACAATGCATGTTTTCACTCATAGGTGGGTGACGAACAATGAG
>CAUYLG010054301.1:0-40000 GCA_963573385.1 Cacajao melanocephalus
TTTTTTTAATTGTACTGTAGGTTCTGGTATACATGTGCAAAACATGCAGGATTTTTGCATATGTACACACATGGCAATGTGGTTTGCTGCCTCCATCCCCCCGTCACCTACATCTGGCATTTCTCCCCATGTTATCCCTCCCTGACCTCTCCACCCGCCCCGCCACTGTCCCTCCTCTAGTCTCCACCAACAGACCCCAGTGTGTGATGCTCCCCTCCTTGTGTCAATGTGTTCTGATTGTTCAACACCTGCCTATGAGTGAACCTGTCTGGACCTGGACATTTTTTGGTTGGTAGACTATTAAATGCTGCCTCAACTTCAGCCCTTGTTATTGGTCTGTTCAAGGTTGCAACTTCTTCCTGGTTTAGGCTTGGGAGAGTGCAATTGTCCAGGAATTTATCCATATCTTCCAGGTTTACTGGTTTTTGGGCATAGAGTTGTTTGTAGTAATCTCTGATGGTACTTTGTATTTCTGTGGAGTCAGTGGAGATATCCCCTATTTCATTTTTATTGCATCTATTTGATTCTTTTCCCTTTTCTTTTTTATCAATCTGGCTAGTGGTCTATTTTGTTGATCTTTTCAAAAAACCAGCTCCTAGATTTATTGAAGGTTTTTTTCGTGTCTCTGTCTCCTTCAGTTCTGCTCTGATCTTAGTTATTTCTTGTCTTCTGCTAGCTTTTGAGTTTTTTTGATCTTGCTCCTCTAGCTCTTTCAATTTTGATGATAGGGTGTTGATTTGAGATCTTTCCTCGCTTCTCTGGTGGGCATTTATTGCTGTAATTTTCCCTCTAGATGCTGCTTTAAATGTGTCCCAGAGATTCTGGTATGTTGTGTCTTCGTTCTTGTTGGTTTCAAAGAACATCTTTATTTCTGCCTTCATTTCATTGTTTATCCAGTCGACATTCAGGAGCCAGTTGTTCAGTTTCTATGAAGTTGTGAGGTTCTGAGTTAGTTTCTTAATTCTGAGTTCTAATTTGATTGCACTGTGGTCTGAGAGACTGTTTGTTATGATTTCCATTCTTTTGCATTTGCTGAGGAGTGATTTACTTCCAATTATGTGGTTAATTTTAGAGTAGGTGCCATGATGTGCTGCGAAGAATGTATGTTCTGTGGATTTGGGGTGGAGATTTCTGTAGATGTCTATTACATCCACTTGGTCCAGATCTGAGTTCAAGTCCTGGATATCCTTGTTAATTTTCTGTCTCATTGATCTGTCTAATATTTACAGCAGAGTATTAAAGTCTCCAACTATTATTGTGTAGGAGTCTAAGTCTTTTTGTAGGTCATTAAGAACTTGCTTTATGTACCTTGGTGCTCCTGTATTGAATGTGTATATATTTAGGATCCTTAGTTCTTGATGCATTGATCCTTTTACCATTATGTAATGCCCTTCTTTGTCTCTTTTGATCTTTGTTGGTTTAAAGTCCATTTTATCAGAGACTAGGATTACAACTCTTGCTTTGTTTTTTGCTCTCCATTTGTTTGATAAATCTTCCTTCATCCCTTTATTTTTAGCCTATGTGTGTCCCTGCATGTGAGATGGGTTTCCTGAATACAGCACACCGATGGGTTTTTACTTTTTATCCAATTTGCCAGTCTGTATCTTTTGATTGGGACATTTAGTCCATTTAGGTTTAAGGTTAATATTATTATGTGTGGATTTGATCCTGCCATTTTGATGCCAGCTGGATGTTTTGCCTGTTAGTCGACACATTTTCTTCATTGTGTTGATGGTCTTTACCATTTGGTATGTTTTTGGAGTGGCTGGTACTGGTTGTTCCTTTCTATGTTTAGTGCTTCTTTCAGGAGCTCTTAAAAGGCAGGCCTGGTGGTGACAAAATCTCTCAGCAATTGCTTGTCTATAAAGGATTTTCTTTCTCCTTCACTTATGAAGCTTAGTTTGGCTGGATATGAAAGTTCTTTTCTTTAAGGATGTTGAATATTGGCCCTCACTCTCTTCTGGCTTGTAGGGTTTCTGCAGAGAGATCTGCTGTGAGTCCGATGGGCATCTCTTTGTGGATAACTGGACCTTTCTCTCTGGCTGCCCTCAGCAATTTTTCCTTCATTGCAACCCTGGTGAATCTGACGATAATGTACCTTGGGGTTGCTCTTCCTGAGGAATATCTTTGTAGTGTTCTCTGTATTTCCTGAACTTAAATGTTGGCTTCCCTTGCTAGATTAGGGAAGTTCTCCTGGATAATATCCTGAAGCGTGTTTTCCAGCTTGGAGTCATTCTCTCCGTCAGATTCAGGTACACCTATCATCAAACGTAGATTAGGTCTTTTCACATAATCCCATATTTCTTGGAGGTTTTGTTCATTCCTTTTCACTCTTTTTTCTCTATTCTTGCCTTATCATTTTATTTCATTGAGTTGATCTTCAATCTCTGATATCCTTTTTTCTGCCTGGTAGATTTGGCTATTGAAACTTGTGTATGCTTCATGAAGTTCTCATGCTGTGTTTTTCAGCTCCATCAAGTCGTTTATATTCTTCTCTAAGCTGTTTATTCCAGTTAGCATCTTATCTAACCTTTTTTCTAGAGTCTTAGTTTCTTTGCATTGGGTTAGCACATGTTCTTTTAGCTCTGAGAAGTTTATTACCCACCTTCTGAAGCCTGTTTCAATTCATCAGATTCATTCTCCATCCATCTTTGATCCCTAGCTGGTGAGGAGTTATGATTCCTTGGAGGAGAAGAGGCGTTCTGGGTTTTGGTGTTTTCATCATTTTCGCACTGGTTTCTTCCCATCTTTGTGGCTTTATCTACCTGTGGTCTTTGTAGTTGGTGACTTTCGGATGGGGTCTCTGAGTGGACGTCCTTTTTGTTGATGCTGAAGGTATTTCTTTCTGTTTCTTAGTTTTCCTTCTAACAGTAATGCCCCTCTACTGCAGGACCACTGGAGGTCCACTCCCAGCCCCACTCACCTGGGGATCACTTGTAGGGGCTGCAGAACAGCAAGGGCTGGAGAACAGCAAGGGTTGCCCCCAGTTTCTTCCTCTGCTATCCTTGTTCCAGAAGAGTACCTGCCAGATGTCGACCTGAGCTCTTCTTTATGAGGTGTCTCTTTGGGTATACGGGTGTTGGGGAGTTGCTTGAGGAGACAGTCTGTCCCTTGTAGGAGCTCAAGTGCTATGCTGGGTGCTCCGTTGTTCCATGCAGAGCTGCTAGGCTGGTACCTTTAAGTCTGCTGCAGCTGAACTCATAACCACCTCTTTTCCCAGGTGCTCTGTCCTAGGAAGGTCAGCTTTATTTATAAGTTCCTGTTGCACTGCTGCCTTTTTTCATAGATGCCCTGCCCCACACAGAGTAGTCTAGTCACAGTCTGGCAGCAGAGGTTTTGCTGAGCTGCTACAGGCTCTGCCCAGCTGCTGTGTGAACTGCCTCAGTAGTGGCAGACTGTTTCAGTAGTCGGGGGACGCTCTTCCCAGCACTGAGCTGGACCATCCTGGGTCCAACTGCGCTTGCTGCGAGGCTCTCAATCTAGAGCGTTTCAGATTGCTTGTTATGTGGGTGTGGTACCCGCCAAGCCAGATCGCCTGGCTCCCTGTCTCGGCCCCCTCCCTTTCAATTGAATGAGTGGTTCTGTCACCCAGGCATTTCAGGCGCCAATTGAAACAGCCGCCCAGGCTTGTGTGAGTTTCTGTGGCCAACCCGGCACTGGCTGAAACTGCCGTGCTGAAGACTCTTGGTGCTTTTCGGCCCGGGAATCTCCTGGTCTGTGTGCAGTGAAAACTTGTTTGGAAATACGGTGAGCACTCACCCTCTGTGCTGTTCTCGCTGGGAACTGCACTCCGGAGCTGTTCCTATTCAGCCATCTTGGATCCTCTCCCTGTGCAGGCATTTTTCTAAGTGCTTTATATCATATATTTTGTAATCTTCATAATATCCTTAGGGTTAGATATTGATAGGATTCTCATTTTAGAGTTAAAGTGATACAGAGGAACTGATATCTTGGCTAAAGTTACACATACATAATAAAAGGTAGTCTGACTCCAGAGCCCATGCTCACTTTGCTCTCCTGAGTACAGATATCTGAATATTTATCTAGGATTTATAAATCTTTTAAAAAAATTTAAATTTTTGTGTATATTTTGTTGTCTTTGGGTTTTACCTAGATAATGTTGGTAAAGCAGATATTGAGTAGAAAAACAAACGTGCTATTTAGTTGACCTTGTTTAGTCATTGGTGATTAATGTCTGATATTGTCACAAAAAGTACGTTTTTCTCATTAAAAATGTTTTGCAAATTTAATGTTTTTTTTCAGGACTTGATTTGTTTTATATTTTTGCATTGATATTTGAAGTTTTACATATATGAACACTGCATAACCATATGCTTTTTAGTCATCTTATGTTACTAATGAAAACAGCTTTTCATGATGCTTGATTTATCCAATAACATTTCTTGTAGAAAAATTTGACAGAGTAAACAAACTCAAGGTTTGTTTACTTACAAAGAATAGAGAAAGTATTTGTAAAATGCCTGATGGGTGACTTTCAATTTACACAGTCAATGTGATTTAGTTGTAAAAGATGGCTGTAAAATAAATTTTTATTGAAAAGAAACAGTTTTTCTATTTATATTCAATATCAAAAACATGGATATGTGCTCCCAAAGCATAAGTCTGATAGATTAAGTTATACAATGTTTTCAGGATTCAGCTAAGTGTAATATATAATTGGAGCTATAGTAATAGGATGTATAGTAAAAGGATGTATAGTAATAGGATGTATACAAATTCCTTAGGATTTTGTAGCTCTTTTCGAATTTTGGTTTACCTCAACTATTGTTTCCTTCCATTCATCTCGAAATTGGAATTTTTCCATGTCTGTGAATCTCCTGGCAGTCCCCTCATTATTCTTGTTAACTAAATCCCCCTCCTTCTCCATTTGTATGGATTCTTTCAACATATAATAGCATTGGGCTGTAATATATAATGTTAATTAGTGCCCCACATGTGCATAAGCAAGTTGATTTAAAACTCTACATGCCCAGGTATTTAAGATTTGTACGTGTAAATTAGTATTATATTATACTGAAGCTGTAGAAAGAAACCTATGCTGTTGCAAATTATTTATTTTATTATCCTTTGACTCACAATTTTTCTATATATTGAATATGTCTTAAAATTATCCTTAAAGCCTTACATTTTATAGGTGACAAAACACATTTAACACTTCTTCACTTTTAAAACAAAGAGAATGTTAAAAGCATGTGTTTTCTCTTATTTTGATATATCTTTTATTTATTATTGTAGAATTCTTTCAGCAATAAACCTGGCTTCTAAATATACAGTGACTTCAAGGTTAGATTCTGTGGCATAGTCAAGGTTAGATTCTGTGGCATAGGAGGAGGCTTGATGTGCTAACCAAAGTTATAGAATTAATAAAGAAACATCTAGCTACACCTCAACTAACTTAACTTCCATTTCAGATATTGGATTTTTCACCTTCCTTTTTTCTTTTCTTTTCTTTTTTTTTTTTTTTTTTTTTTGAGATTGGGTCTTGCTCTGTCGCCCAGGCTGGAAGGCAGTAGCACAGGCTCAGCTCACTGCAACCTCCACCTCTAAGGTTCAAGCGATTATTCTGCCTCAGCCTCTCAAGTAGCTAGGACTACAGGCGTGCGCCACCATGCCTGGCTAATTTTTGTATTTTTAGAAGAGACAGGATTTCACCATATTGGCCAGGCTGCTCTCAAACTCCCAACCTCATGACCCACCTGCTTCAGCCTCCCAAAGTCCTGGGATTACAGGCTTGAGCCATCACGCCTGGCTGTCCCTTTTTCCTGTAATAATTTTGTTTCCTTAAGATTTCTGGAAATGTTTATGCAAGTGTTCCAAAATCAGTGCATGAAAGGTTACAAAAGTTCTTTTTAGAAGATCTTGGTAAGATGATACTGAAATTGTTCTGGACTTCAAGAACTCAAGTTTTTAAACTCAAGTTTATTAAACAGTAATTAAGATACTAGGGATGTGGGACTGTGCATTTATTTTTCATTTGTGTAACTCTTATAGCCAAAGACACATATCTTAAAGTCTTCGTCTTGTTCCAACTTGTTATGTGACATTGCACAAGTCACTTTCCTCCCACAAAATTTTTACTATTTACAAGGCATTGTAACAGGGCTCTCAAGAGGAATTAGATATGCTCCTCTGCCTCAGTGTTCATGGTAAGGTCAGGGAGACTGACATTTAAAAGCATAGTTAAAACATATTGTTACAATGGACATACTGGAGGTATATGGGCGGAGAGGTTATACTTTTCTGAGCCACTGTTCCCTTTAGTGAAAAACAAGGTTGTTTTAACACTTCCCCAAACAGTCTCACAGCAGGGTTATGATAAATACAGAAATTTAATGATATATTTATACTAAAAGGACTTTATAAAGCATAAGATCATTAGCAATGTAAACCAATAGCCTTAAGTTGGATATAAATTTGAGAATCCTACTTCGATACCTCCTCAGGAAATAATTGCACATATGAGAAAAGATATATACAAAACGATGCTGATTTCAATACTGTTCATAAGAGGGAAGAATGAGATATCTAAATTAGCTAGCAGTAATATCTTAAATATCTATCAGTAGGGGAATAGTTAAATGAAATATAATAAACCTAAATGTTAGAATTGTAGGTAGCCATGGAAATTGAGGCTGAGGATCTGTGTAAAATTTCTTGAACATTTAAAATATAAAAATGCCTCATACTGTTGCAAATGCAGCTTACAAAACAGCGTATATCACATGATTCTGCTTTAGGAAAATTGTGTGTATGTATATATGTTTATATGTGTACACGTATGTATAAACATATTCACTGTAAATATGTGTATCTCTATATGCATGTGTGTATGTGAGTGTGTATGTATACACACACAGAATTAAAAGAAGAATGTTCAAAAGTACTGATGGTAATTAATGTGCATTTTTTGTGTGACATTTATTTGCTTTATATTTTTCCATTTGATAATTTAAGCATGTATGAAATAATAAAACTATTTTTAACATATCTTAATAAACTTTTATAGAAATGTTTTAAATTGGATAATAGGCTAACAATAGTAGTTTACATTCAACAACAATATTTTGAGTGACTACTATGTGTAGGCATTATTCTGCGTATGAGGATAGAATGATGAATGATGCAGAGAAAAATCCCTGAATAGTAATCTGGAGCAGGATGATCATTTGTTTATGATACTATTGAAAAAAAAATCAAGTTCTAAACTAAAAAAAGTTAAAAATTGTGTTAATGTTTTGTTTGCTCTAATAGGTACAGACTTGGCCAAAACACCTAGTTAGGATGCCTAGATTAAAATAAAGCCATTTATGCTTTCAAAAAAGTGAGGCATCCAAAACCTTACCTTTACAAAGTAGTAGTTTCAATGAACTCCATAATGTATTATGAAAAAAATGTGCTTGAATATTTCCCTCCTGTCCTCCCGTCCTCCCATCCTCTCGTCCTCTCTCCCTCCTGTCCTCTCTCTCTCCCATCCTCCCATCCTCCCTTCCGTCCTCCCTCCCATCCTCCCTCCCGTCTTTCTTCCCTCCCTCCCTTCCTTCCTTCCTTCCTTCCTTTCTTTCTTCTTCCTTCCTCCTTTATCTAGTTGGTAACTATGAGGTCTAAACCTCTATGAATAAACATTCTGGAAACTTTCTCTAACAAAACCTTTCTAAGATCAGGTCATTATACATATTCATAGGTAACTGAACTCAACTCTGAACCAAAAGCATGTTAAATTAAGTAAAGATAGGCCAATCTTAATTAATGTCAACATCTTGTACCGTATGTGTGCTTACATTTAAAATTAATTTTTATTCAATTAATTATATGTTCAAGAATGTACCCAAATGTGACTTTCTAGATAATTTATTGGGACCTGTTCAGTCTCTACCTCCTAAGTCCCCAAGAAACAGCTTGGGTGGTAGCAACATCGTGTTTTTAAGGAAATGACAGGTTCTACTGTGTTTTGGCAATGAAGATACATTCCTTTAAAGCAACTCTGGGAAATCAAGTTATTAGAGACATTTTACTTAATTCATTTAATGCTAGAATACATTTTCTTAAAATCATTTACAGCTAATACATATTTCTATATTAATTATAGTCATATGGTATTAAGAATTTTCTTTTTCTCTTTCCTCTTGCTAACCGAATTATTCACGCAATTTTTTTATGGTTTTCACTTAAATAAATAATATGAAATAACTTGGTCGATTGGGCAACAAGTTTCCAGCTATACAGAATATAATGACTGTCCACGAAATGTAAGTAAGGAGAAACATTTTTGCTTCTTTTATATTGTACCTTTAGAGTCAATTCTCTTGAAGGTTACTACCTAAAAATAGCAAATACTACACATCAGCTGTTTGATATAATTACACTTTTATTTATATGCTTAGAAAGTAGTCTTCACTTATGAAGACCTCTGTTATGTAAACATAGCTGAAGCAATGATAATAGTATTCATGTGAAACTTTTTTTTTTAAGATACGAGGAGGAAAGCTCATGATCACTTACACCCGTAAAAGTGACGCTGGCAAATATGTTTGTGTTGGTACCAATATGGTTGGGGAACGTGAGAGTGAAGTAGCAGAACTAACTGTTTTAGGTAAGTGTAATTCTATTTCATTTTCTTGCTGAAAAATATCTCTCTTATCATTTTGTATCTGTATACAAGGGAGAAAGAAATATTGGTAAGCCAAATATTTTTGGGAGGTTGGGTAGAAAGAGGAGAGAAGAAACCAGAAAAGCAGTCTGAGATAAAATAGCCGAAGATATGGGAGGAGGACTAGGAGGAATCACTAGACCTAGGGAGACGCTTCTAGAAGGAGGGAACTCTGTGAACTAATTTCCTCACTATTATTTTAAATTAAAAATATGCTCTTACTGAACTCCTAAAGTGCTTTTCACCTGGTTCATTTTAAAATTTTACCTTGAAACGGCTCTTTCTAATTTTAGAGAGACCATCATTTGTGAAGAGACCCAGTAACTTGGCAGTAACTGTGGATGACAGTGCAGAATTTAAATGTGAGGCCCGAGGCGACCCAGTGCCTACAGTACGATGGAGGAAAGATGATGGAGAGCTGCCCAAATCCAGGTACAGATCAGAGTTTCATGATGTGATTTATCAACTCAGCATTTCTTTGTTTCTCATCACATCCTCTCCACATCCAGGCTGTTAGAATAGTCCAGTCTAGAATCCTCGATCAGGGACCAGATACAATACTATAGATAATTAGAACCAGGAGGTTGCCATCCTGCTTTATCTGAGGCTTTCAGAGAACTGTGCATTCATGACCCTCAGCTGCACAGGAAACACTTGTAAAATATGATATTTAATATCATAGGTTTGTCTTCTGTTTAGCCAGATGACAGTTAATACTAATTTTTCATATGGTAGTAGGCAGGAAAGGGAAGAAAGATAGATACAGCATTACCGACATATCTATGAGCGAATTAAAAATCAGGCTTCCTTTTCCTCAGCTATATTATCACCAGGGAAGGATAGGACAGGTCAGAGTTTCTTGATATCCATCAAGCCCTTAAATTGGCTAGGAGCAGAGATGCACGAATCAGGGAGCCTTAGGGAATGAGGCAATCAAGTAAAGGCTTTCAGGTATTGTCAGTGGGCTGTCTTCTCCAGTATGTTCATTCATTCAGCAAACATGTGTTGAGCCTTCTCTCTAGGTGTTGGGATTACAGTAGTGGTTTAGACATAGTTTCTGCTCTCAAGGAGCTCACAAAAGGAAATGTATTGACAGATACAGAATAACATTATCAAGCTAATATGGTTTGCTCTGTGTTCCCACCCAAATCTCACCTTGAATCATGAGATTCACGTGTTAAGAGTGGAATCAGGTGGAGATAACTGAATCATAGGCATGGTTTCCCCCATGCTGTTCTTGTGATAGTGAGTGAGTTCTCACAGATCTGATAGTTTTATACGTGTCTGGCCTTTCCCCTGCTGGCACTCATTCTCTCTCCTGTCGCCCTGTGAAGAGGTGCCTTCCGCCATGACTGTAAGTTTCCTGAGGTCTCCCCAGCCATGTGGAACTGTGAGTCAATGAAACCTCTTTCCTTTATAAATTACCCAGTCTTGGGTATTCTTCATAGCAGTGTGAGAGAGGACTAATACACAAGCCCTTTAGTCACGAAAAGGTAAACCTGTGCCAGCTCAGAAGGGGAAATTTGGGAGAGAGTTCTCAAGGAAACATAACACATAAGTAATGTCTTCAAAAATATGTATCAATCTGATAAGCAAGGAAGAAGAGAAGAGTATTCCAGGAAATAGGTCATCACAACATAGACATAAAGCTGAGAAGGAATGTCATATATTTTGAGTGGCATAAAGCTTAGCATGGCTTGGGCATAGGATTTATGCTGAGAAGTATGAGATATCAGGTTGAAACCAAGAGGGGCTTTGTGTAATAAAGAATTTCTAATGATATTGTATGCACAGTGGTGAGCCAAGATTGTTAGTATAAGTGGGTTTACTCTTTCAAAAAATTAATTTTGTTGGCTGAGCATGGTGGCACATGCCCATAATCCCAGCACTTTGGGAGGCCGAGGCGGGTGGATCACCTGAGGTCAGGAGTTTGAGACCAGCCTGGCCAACATGGTAAAAACTCATCTCTACTAAAATACAATAAGTAGCCAGGCATGGTGAGCCCAGGTGGCAAAGGTTGCAGTGAGAGGAGATCACGCCACTACGCTCCAGCCTAGGTGACAGAGTAAGACTCCATCTCCAAAAAAATAAGAAGAAAAACTAATTTTGTTAGCACTGTGGGTGTTACATTATTCTGGGGAGAGGCTAGTGGCAGGGATATTTTTGTGGTTGTCCAGATCTGATCTGGGAGGTGAGGTGGAGACAGGACTCTACAGGAAAGACAAATTTCTAAGACTAAAATGACAACTTGGATGACTTGTTAGATACAGAGAGCTGGTGAAAGAAGATAGGTAAATGTGTTAAGAAAAGGAGTTGGTTTATATTAGGGGAAGAAAATAAAGTTTTATTTAATACATTAAATATTAGATGTCTATGGGATGTGATGTCTAATTATTAGTCAGAAATCTGAATTTAGAACTTAGATAAATTAGGGGTTGGAAATATTTGTGTGACAGATCAATATAGAAACTATAGTAGATAACATAGCTAAGGGAGATCATGCAGAGTGAAAAGAGCACTAAAGTGAAAGTTCAAGGAAAACCCAACATATAAGAGGAGGGAAGATGAGGCCAGACAAGTGAACTTGAAAATGAAAGTGGGTTCAAATTTCAGCTCTGCCACTGAACTAGATGAGGACCAAGGCCAAGTTGCTTTACTTCCTATACCTCAGTTTTCTCATCCAAAAAATGGAGGTGAGCATAACAGTGATTTCATACCCCTGTTATAAAATCTTGGATAAAATCTATAAAACATTTAAAGTCTGACAAATGATAAGAGTTTAATTAGGGGTCACTATCTTTTCATTTTAGTGTGAGCACAATAGCTTGAGGAAATAAGTAGGTAAATGCCAACGTTACCCCAAAATCTTCTTTTAGAAAGTAGTTAGCCCACATAATGATAAAAACAAGCTTTTCTTCTGCCAGCTGACTTAAAGGAATACCACATTTTACGCTTTGTTTTAAATTATCAGAAGTGAATGCAGCATGTGATTTGAAGCACTGCATGTATAATGATGAGATCTTTCAAGTGGAAAGTCACTTAACTGTGCTTTCTTTTGTTATGTCATTAGATATGAAATCCGAGATGATCATACTTTGAAAATTAGGAAGGTGATGGCTGCTGACATGGGTTCATACACTTGTGTTGCAGAAAATATGGTTGGAAAAGCTGAAGCATCTGCTACTCTGACTGTTCAAGGTAGGCATTGGGGAAGTCTTTGTTGTGGTTGTTTTAGCATACAAAATATAATGCTGATAACTGAAGAAAATATTATGTATAGGCCTATGTTACATATAGACTTTACGTATGGCTCTAAATATGTATTTCAAACATATTTAAATAACACATAGTGTTTTGCCTATGGAGTTCTGTAAGTATTTGTTACAGGAAATTGAATTAAATGTTCAAAATTATGTAGAGTTCTATCTTGGTCAGGTAGAGGCAAAGAGTGTGCTTTAAACTCCAGGTCTTCAAACATAGAGGCCTTCTAATCTTTTAATTAAATGACAGCTCTTGCTGTCTTGGAGGAAACTTTGTCCTTGGACAAAAACAAATCTTTCATTACTTCAAGATCATGCACTTTCAAGGGCCTATACGATTTGTAACAGAAAAACAAGAAGATTCTATTCTCTTTAGAATGTAAGATTCATTCATAGAGTAGGGACTTTGAAATTATTTTCTCTGCACATAGTCCCTGTGTCATAACACTCAGTAAATACCAGTTGAATGAATGAATTGCATTTGTACTTCGCTAATTTTGATACAGATTTATTATTTAGTATCAAATAAGCCCAAGTGGATACCATATTCTATAGCTACAAGGTTTTTGAAAGTCAAAGTCACATCTTATACTGATATGAGGAAATAGTTCTGTCACCTCCTTTGCATCCATAATACAGAAGTTTTTCACTCTCATAATCCCATTTTGTTTTTCTCCATGATGTCATGCTGATTATTTCTCACTGTGTCTTATCTTAGAACTTTCCCCAATTTTTTTTTTTCCTTTTAAGTGGCAAGTTGTGTATTGCGGAATTTCAGAGGCAGCAACCTTTAAAAAACATTTTATTGGTTGGGAAAAAATTCCTATTTTGACAGTGTATGTAGTAAATGGGAGCTCTGGCCATAAACCACTTAGCTTGTTTTGGAGTCTAACATTAGCAACACTTGATGCTGCCATCTTTTCTGAACACTATCTCTTCTAAGACTATTAAGTAAAAAAAGGTGGCTTTTGAGGGAGTGCTTCTACTGTGGGCTTTGTACAAAAGAGCCTTGTGGGCTTTTTACACTAGAAAAAAAAAAAAAAAAGAGAAAGAATATTTCCTTCCTGTCTCTAAAGCCATTATATCGCACTTTGGGGTTTTTAGCTCAGCCTCATAAAAACAAGAGGGAAAAAAAAGAGAAAGATCAAGAACAAATATTGAGTTTCTAAGGCCAAGACTACTTCTCTTTAATCCAAGTTAGACTTGAACTCCAAGTAAGGCTAAAACTAAGAAAAGAAATCCTCTTCACATTTACAGAAAGCATAAATTTAAGAGGTGTCAAATCCAAGTTCAAAAGCCCTTCAGAGGGATTGAGGGTAGCCAGGATGAATACAAGACATGAAAAGGTGTGTCTGTCTCCAGGCAATTGTGATAAGGAGGTTGACTGTCTCTCACATTAGTCAGTGAAATATGTTTCGCTTTGTGTTTTAAAGTACTTTACCTTGGTAGCTTGATGCTTTTATAAATAACAGAAATTCTGCTGTGTATACAGTAGACAATGAAATCAAAATAGAGTTTCTTCCTATAATTTTAAATTCAGTCACAAAACTCATTCAGCATTAAGTTTTCCATATGGAAATCTTGCTTTCTAAGCCTGGATTTCAATGGAAATTGGGTACAAATGATCAAATCCAGAACCTACTTGAATTTAGAAGCTCTCATTTCAACTGCGTTGTGTTTTCTATAGATTTTTAAAAGATCTGTGTATAGTTGAGAACATATTATCTCAAAATTAAAATAAAATATACCTATGAACATCACTGTTAAAACATCTTTAGCATCCTGGCATAATAAACACAATATGTTAAAGACAGTAACATGATTCCCAACTGAAAAAGATAACTAAGAAAAAAACATTCAAAGGAAACCTGAGAAGATATGCCTTTTTTCATCTTTTGAGATTGAATGTAGAAAAATACCTTTTACTACAAAGGAAGCTAATCAGAAATGAAGCCATTTGGTAGCAGGAAATAATTAAAGCTAAAAAAAATTCAGTGGTATAATTGTATTGTTAGAAAACTTTCTGTGTTTTGTGTATGGTTCATTTTTAAAAAGACAGTGCTGGAGTCAGTATGAGGTTAAACATAATCTTTCTCTCCCTCACGTCTCATAAAATGAGTATTTAATCTGGATAATTGATGTTAAGGCAACAAAGCCCTGTGATGCAGGTAGAAGTTGTGGGAATGAATTACTCTACATGAGGGTGGCCATTGGATTTTCACCTCTAGCACAGATCCAGTTAATTGCAGCATCTTAAAAAGAAAACTGACCGAGAATTTTCTTTGTCAAGGTGTTCTTGTAATCCCAAATTCTGCTGTTTTCTAGACTATATGTCTTTAAATAATCCTATCTTGACCCTAGGGGTTTCCTTGGCTTTTCTACTTGTGTACTCTTCACAGTGCTTTCATGGTACTGCACATCTAGTAGGTACTTTATCTAATAAATTTTTATGAAAATTTGAAATGTGAATATGCATTTCAAACTTTTGCTTGAATGGTAGAAATAGCATGGGGACCAGGTGTGGTGGCTCATATCTGTAATCCCAGCACTTTGGGAGGCTGAGGCGGGTGGATCACCTGAGGTCAGGAGTTTGAGACCAGCCTGGCCAACATGGTGAAACCCCGTTTCTACTAAAAATGCAAAAAATTAACCAGGCGTGGTAGTGTGCACTCATAATCCCAGCTACTCAAGAGGCTGAGGCAGGAGAATCACTTGAACCTGGGAGGCGAAGGTTGCAGTGAGCTCAGATCACGCCATTGCACTCCAGTTTGGGCAACAAGAGCGAAACTCCATCTCAAAAAAAAAAAAAAAAAAAAAAAAGAAAAGAAAAGAAAAGAAATACCACAGGGACATCCTAGGGAAAACTTAAGCAGCTTCTGGTGGCCTTGATCCTGAGTGCCAACAGTAAGCTCCATTTAATCAAATTTGAAGAGATTATCATTTGTGAATGATGCTGCCTCATGACCTGTGTTTGAAGGAGCACAGTAATTGTTTACTCTCTGTCTGTATCTCATAACATCATGTTGTTTACCTTAAATATATATAATGAAATGTATTTTTAATAATGAACAGAGGTGAAAAGGGAACAGAGTAAAATCTAGGGTTAGACAGTGTTTCTTAAACTTACCTGAAGTTATTTGTTGAGTATACAGATTATCAGCCATGGCCTCTAGAAAATTCAATTTAGGAGATCTAGATTGGAGGACAGAAATTTATTTTTATTTTTAAACAAGCAACTTCACAAACCTCAGGAGTGAGGAGTTACTTGATGAACCGGCAGAAAGAATGAAATAAGTTTTTTAAATGTCTTTATAATTTGAGACTTACAAAGATGGAAGAAGAATATTAAAGATAACAGTGTTGCTAAGAGAATAGACATTGGAATCAGACAGAATTTAGTTGAATCATGATTCTGTCATTTACCGCTATGTAAACTAGAAGAGTTTAAGTAAATTTCCTGAGACTCAGTTGACCCATATGTAAACTGGACACAGTAATACCAGTCTCATAGCATTTGTATAAAGATTCAATTATATATATATAATATTTAACATACTATCTGTTTTACAGTAAATGTTTTGTAGGTAAAGAGCACTGTACTTATGAAGGTTATTATTGATAGCTTTATTGCTTAATTTCAATAATTATTTGGTAAGAAAAATAGTTTTAGATAATTCTAGATAAGTAGCTCTTCTATTGTAAATGAAAAATGTTAAATACTATTACTGTCATGACAATTTATTATGTAACACATTATTAAAAACATTTCTCAAATATAAAGAATTACATTTTCATTTTTTAAAACCTTTATTGGAAGATTGAGTCAGGAGGAATCCTTGAGGCCAGGAGTTCGTGTCTCTATCTCTACAAAAAAGAATTTGAAAATCAGCCATGCATGTTGATGTGCACCTGTAGTCTCAGCTACTTGGGAGGCTGAGGCAGGAGGATGGCTTCCCAAGAGTGGGAAGTTGCAGTGATTGTGAACCCCATTATTGCACTCCAACCTGGGTGATAGAGTGAGACCCTGCCTCTAAAAATTAAATTAAATTAAAAAGCCTTATGTGCTATTATAATAAAAGTGTTGGATTTTGCTCGTGCCAGCAAAGCTAGTGATAGATATGTATTGAGTTTTGCAAAATAAGGTTGATAAATTATTGAAATTTATGACCATTTTGGGAGAAAAATTAATCAAAAAGATTGCATTACATGTGCATTGAAGTGTTACTATTATGGAAGAACATTCAGCAGAGGGTTTTTTGTGACAATTTTGATTCCATTATCTCTAAGAGTGATTGTTTTCTACATTTTTAGATTCTCAGTACCTCAGTTTCTCTCTGTAAAATAGTGATGCTTCATTACAATTCATACAGAGACCAGTAAGGTTACCCATGAGTAAATATCCTTAAAAACTTCTTTATCTCCTTAATGATCATTCGAAAACATGGATGAAATATGAGGCTGCAGTCTGTTAACAGAAAGTAGTTGCACCACTAAAACCTGTATCACTTCTGGTGTAACATTGGTGGGATTACTTGTTCCTGGCCAGTGGAATGCCAAAGTCAAATTAAAATTTTGAATCAAATAATATATTGATTACTTAATAATGTAAGTTTTATTTTACTTAGGAAAGAGGCAAACTGTAATAAAATTTTGGTGATATTAGGAAGTTTGGGCTAAAAATATGTTTCCTGGGCTCTGTAAATATTTAGGCAATAAAAAGAATATCCTAATTCCTTTAACTTGCATATTGGTATATACTGTATGCCAATATTGGTATATTATTGAAACTAATTGTTAGAATGAGATCCAAAGGCTCTACAGTTATGACCTACTGAAGAATAATCAATATTCATTGTATCATCAATACAAAATGGTGGAAGAATCCTTTGTGGGGAAATTACAGCAAAAAAGTGTTTCTGCTTAACTTCCAGTTAGCCAGAAAATTCAGTTAACCTGAACCTCACATTACATCATTTTCTAAACTAATCAAAGGTTAATCACCTATAAATGTTAACCATCAGTATTGTTACATTTATATTTAATGTTTGTCCCTATTTCTCTCCATATGTAAAACATCTACCTATCTTTCTTTTTCAAGAAATATTTTTGTTAACGTGAAATACGCAAACAAAATCAATCAGGTTTTTAAAGATATATCACCTCAATTTTGATTTATTACCTTGTTATATTTAAACTATAGCATCTCAATTTGACAAGTGTTAGGACTGCTGGCTCTGTGTTGGTAGGAATGAATTATTCCCTGAAATGGTGTTTCATGTTGCCTAATTGCCCCATCTTTTAAGACAAAAAGATATATACTACAGTATCTATAACAATTTTATAGGTTGTAACATACCTATAAAATGGAAAATCTAACCAGAACAAAACAGATGCATAGAGGCACCCTAACATGTTTTTAAACAGTAAGTCATTGAAACTGCTAAAATTTATGCCTCCCCTTGGTATTCAAGAATGATGCAGGTTTGTTTTTATATTATTTTACTATTTAATCTAAACCCTTTAGGTATTTATTAGAATTATTATTTTAAAACAAAAATGATGAATTTGAAAAGAAAAGTGAATGCTCTTGTCTTTGAAGTAGACTTTAGGGAAAGCATGGTAAATACAGCTTCAAAATACTTGAAAAATGAAACATAATTATATTTATTCTATTGTTAATAATAAACCTTATAAAAAATGAAACATAATTCTATTTATTCTATTGTTAATAACAAGCCTTATAAAATTTACAAATTATTTACTTTCAGTGATAATCATGTTGGTGGCCTTTTAAATTATTCCATTTTTTGAGGAGTGCTATTCCAAAAGAAAGATAGATGATAAACCCACATAGTTTAAAGTTTGTATTTCTCCCATTTCTGCGTTTGTCCTCAGCCTCTAAGATTTCTTATGATTCCTTGCTTCAGTGACACTCATTGCTTACACAGGGCAAACTAGATGGCATTATTAATCTTTCCACTTCTTTTGTAACTTCGCAGATAAAGCAGCTCTTCTTACTGTCACAATTTCATTTCCAAAGTAAATTTCTGACTCTATCACCAGAGTGATCATGTTCCCATCGCTGTGTCCCATCGGTCACAGGAAACCGAACCGAAAATGGCCTGAAAACAGACTTCCATACACCAACCATTTCCCAAGCCATCACCTTTTATCTCCCTGAGTTGAAACATTGAGAAAATCCAATCCCATTTTTGTTTGTCTCTCTCACAATAGGAACTAAAAGGCATTTAGTCTTCTCATTTCTCTTGAGGCCTGAGTGCGGGGCCAGTCAGTCACAGGAAGCCGTGCATTTAGCTCTCAGTTCATACCCCACTATACTCTTCTCCAGGCTTCTTATAGGAACTGGTCAATTTCTGAAGCTGTGTTAAAAAGAAAAGACAGGTGCCAAACATTGTCAGATATTGCCACACCTGGTGATGCTCTGTTATCAGATGAATGGGATTTCTGTGAGATCCCAGCTCTTCTCTCATAAAAGCTTGTCCATTTTTCTTCTCTTGATGTGAAGTCACACTAGTCTCTCAATTTATCAGTCATTATTTAACTGTAAAATACAATATTATGAATTAGGTTGCTATTTCTTTAAATTTATTGTTGACATACAATAGGAATATTAAAACAAATCATCAAAGGAATGTGCATTCTATTCTGTTCTGTGGAATTATTATTTTGTCTGATGCTTCCCATAAGTATTAATGCCAACTGTGCAATGAAGGAGCGTAACATTTCCTCATTAGGACTGATTAGCCAGTGACAGCTTCTGGGAGTCTGAGCCTTAAAGTATGAGATTGACATGCAACAAGGGAGACACAAAGACAGAAAAAAAGACCTGTGCTATCTTTTGCCTGACTTAATTGCTACTAACGGGATGTTTCCTAGAGCCTCTCTCCTTGCTGCTAGTAAACTACTGGCTTCAGAAAAGAAACTTTTGCTGAAATATCTAGGGCACTGCAGTTTATGATTGACCCCTATTTACTGTCCAATGAACTCAGAGTCGAAGAATAATTATAACTTTCAGTAAAACAAGAAGCAGCTGTCAGACGTTTGTCTGAGCCTTTAAGTTTCTACTAACCCAGTCTGTAAACGTTAGTTCACAGAATTTAATAGTGAAGAAGTGAAAATAAGAGCAGACTAGACATCAGAAGCTGAGTTCCCTCATATTCTTTATTTTACTTGTTGGCAGTGCAACCTGCAGACACACAGCCAGTCAACAGCTTTATTCTTTATCCTTCACATTCCTATTTTCCCATGTCTTACTCTTAATCAGTCATCACAAAATCCTACTTATTTTTCCATTTACATATTTCTCAACTCTCTCACCACCTCTCTTCTTATCATTGCTCAAATTTAGGCCTTTATCGTCCTTCAGGGAAACTGATAACTTCTAACCAGGTTCCTTGCCTCCACCTTGTCTCATGGAATCCATTCTTCACACAGTAGATTAATCTACCTAAAAAAGCTGGGCACGGTGGCTCACGCCTATAATCCCAGCAGTTTGGGATGGGAGGCCATCATAGGAGGACCACTTGATCCCAGGAGTTCAAGACCAGCCTGAGCAACACAGTGAGACTCAGTGTTAAAAAACTTTTTTAAATAATTTAAAAAAGATTTTTCAGAAGATTATCTACCTAAAATACAGTTTTAATTATATTAATTCCTTCCATAGATGATTTCCATGGTTCCCATCTCTCCAGGATAAGATCCAAAATCCTTTTGATGATGCTAGCCTACCTTCTTGCTACTACTTTAGTATAATATGCTATATTCCTATATTTTTTTGTGTACACACCACCATGTAGCTTAGCTGTGGGCTTTTTGTTATGTTGGCCCTTTGGTCTAAAATGCCCCATCCCCACCAGCCCCATCTTCTACTTGCTAATTTCTCCTATCTTTGAACTTGGTTCACATAAACATCTTCCAGCAAGCTTTTCAGACACTCCTCATCCCAGTGAGAGTTAGGTATTTCCCATTCACATACCCATTGGATGCTACTATTGCCCTTAATAGGATTTCAATGCCTGAACTGCTTGACTGAGTTCCTTAGGCACACACTTTGCTTACTTTGCTTTATTAGTGTCATTGTTTACTGCAGTCTCAGAGGCATCTGTTTTAGTTAGCATTCTCCAGAGAAACACACTCAATAGCATATACAGAGATAATAATAGGAGATTTATTACATATATTGGTATAGGGGGTCAAGTATTCCCACCATCTGCCATCTGCAAACTGAAGAACCAGCAAAGAAAGTGTTGTAATTCAGTCCAAGAGCTAAATTCTGACATTAGGGGAGCAGGAGAAGATGTGTGTCCTACCTTCAGAAGAGATAGCATATTTGCCTTTCCTCTGCCTTGTTTTTCTACCTGGACACTCAACGGATTGGATGATGCCAGCCCACATTGATGAAGGCATATCTTCTTTACTCAGTTTACCATATCAAATGCTAATCTTTTCTGGAAGCACAGTCACAGACACTCCCAGAAATAACGTGTTACCGTTATCTGGATATCCCCTAACCCACTCAAATGGACACATAAAATTAAACATCACATAAACCTTCATGTTCTTGTAACATTTTCTGTGCAAGTGAATTAAGTGCTCATCCTGGTACACACGACTTGTTGAATCCCAGGCAAATCGCCTAGCTTCTCTGAAATTCAGAGTTCTCATCTGTTGAAAACATGAGTGTGCATGTAATATAAATATCAGTGAGCCAATAGGAAGATAAACTAAGATAATGAATAAAATAGTTACATTCCCAAGAAAGTGGATTGTGGATTATGGAGTGCTTATGCAAATACAGTTTTTTGTTGTTACTGTTTTTATTATTGTTTTCCTCATTCTTCTTCCAAAACAAAATTAAAAATTCATCAGATTCCTGTTAATTGTTATTTTGTCCATAAAGATTCCACATTTTTGGTAGCTGATTAATGTGAACTTTGGTTATTATTTTACTTTAACTTATTATCCCTCCCTGGTTTGTTCAATGTCACTACATTTCCTGATAGGATGAATAACATTGAATGTCATCACTGCCTGTTCCATATAGTTCATATATTGGAACAATTGAATTAACTGAATATAAACAAATTTGGATATACTGTACTCAGAAATAACTTCAATATAATTTAGTCTTGAAAAAATGGATCAGAAGGCATAATCCACTAGAAGAATTGTGCATTTGATCATTTTCTAACGTGAATTAGTAACTTTGAAAATAATCAAGATACATGCTAATTTTAATGTAACATACTATGTGAATGTATGACTTTTTGTTTGAGACAGGGTCTCATTATGTCACCCAGGTTGGAGTGCAGTGGCACAATCATGGCTCACTGCACCCTTGACCTCCTGGGCTGAAGCAATCCTCTCACTTCAGCCTCCCAAGTAGCTGGGACTACAGAAGCATGCCACCATGCCCGTCTCATTTCTTTTTTTCTTTTTTTCTTTTTTTTTGGAGAGATGAGTTCTCACTATGTTGTCCAGACTAGTGTGTTTGTGTGTCTGTGTGTGTGTGTCTGTGTGTGTGTGTGTGTTAACGAACGGTTAGATAATTACTTCAGATTGTAAAATTAAAATTTCGGTAAAACTGAAACAATGTAGCTTACTGTAGAATTTATTGCCAGTAAGGGATAAACTTTTTAAAACTTGCATTCAAAACCACCTCTGGAGGAAAGAAGGCCTACTTTGTAAATTTGTGGTTTCCATAAATAGGGTTCACTGTGTTTAACTTTCTATCAGCATGTGAGCTCTTTGTGTACAAAGCATAGGACTTTTTGGAGCTTGTATGATAGCTAGGCATATAAGTAATCAGAGAAAAAACTGGGTCCTTCAGTTCTGAATTTCCTTTCTTTGATGTAGACTTCATTTAAATCATTTGTTGGAACAATTTCCTTAAGTTGCTGAATTGAAAAAAGCTGGCAATAAAATGGTGCATTGTTTCTGACCATTAACGTGGTTATTTGAGTCAAAGCCAAAACTAATAGTGTCAAGGGATCTTTTTGCAGCGTCAGCCTAGGTTTACTATAATCCAAGATCTTGGTTGAGAACTGTGAGTTCATCAGCATTTTGATGCAACACGTATTATGAGACACCCCAAAGCTTTACTTGATGATTTTAAGAACCTTGATATGTGTGTCACGCTTTTGCCAGGCTCTGAGAAGACATAGCAGATTGGTTCTTTGGAGAATGATTCTTAATGATATATGGCAGTGATCCAGAGATGCCCACTAAAGTCAGTAGTGATACAGTAAACAGTGTTTCAAGGGTTAGAAGATTTTATATACATATATATATATATATATATATGTAAAATGGTGGTAAATAGATCTATTAAATGTAGTATATATATATTGAATAGATATACATACATATATATGTATATATACACACACATTTTCAGTGTAATATATATTTACCACTGCCTGTATGTATCGGTACTCTTAATACTAAGCTTAAGAGTCTTATTCAAAATGCTACCCTTAAGGGATTTGTTGTGGAGGTTTTTTGTGGTGTTTCTTCTCCTTCCTTCTCCTCCTTTTTCTCTTCCTCCTCTTTCTCTTGTTTATTTTGTAGTTAAAATTAGGATTAAAATTTTTTCAGCTGAAGACTAGGGGTGGCTTATGGGGAAAGAGATTTGTTATGGTAAAAAGAAAACCAAAAAGGAGAATATGTGATAGAAACTTTTAAAGAATCAGCATTGCCAGCTGAGCTCTTTGTGTGCAGGCTGAAAGTAAAATGCCATCAACCAAGAGATTCAGTGGAGTCCCACTACGGAATTTAACAAGAGAGTGATTTGTGGGAATAACTCCCTCTGCTCACACATCTGATCCAGCGATATAAATAGGATGCTGAGCACCACTCCTGCTGTTTTTTTTTTTTTTTATGCTGTTTCATTTGATTAAGACTCACTAGCATTTTGGCATATGATTCTTTGCTGTTTTGTTTTGTTTTGTTTTTCCCTAGAGGAGTAAAGAACTTCTTGTGTACTTATAGCTTAAAGAAACAGCCAGTGTAAACCTAATGATTGCTGAATGTGTGGCATTCTCTTAGATTTCTTTCATTCATGCATAAAGATTTTGGGTTGTTTTCAGTTATTTCAAACAAATGAATATAAATCATAAAAATCAAAAGAAAAGCATTCACTTCATGGCCTTTCCACAGAGAATTTGAAATACTCTCTTAATTGTGCACACCCAGGCAAATATTTGAAGAAATAAGTAGAGCAGTCAGGTATGAGAAATAATTGATACATAAGATGATTCTGTGACAAATAATGACACAGCACCACACTAATAAATAGCCCATCATAGACCTTGCATTATATTGAGTTTTACTGTGATTTATTCATCTACATAACAGTGGATAAGATTTCCTCACTGCCCAGTTATATAGATGTGTAACTGAGCAACTGTCTTTAGTAACCAAACATGCTGAAATAATAGCATCAATCTGGAAATATGTAACTGAGCTGTATGGATATATCAAATCTCAACTGCTCAGCCTGAGAATGAAATTTGGAGAAATAAATTACTTTTTTGCTCTTGTCATTGAGAGCTCATTTTAAAATGTGCGTATTAACAATCTCACACAATTTTAAGACTTGGAATTATATTATCAGAGTTAGTATCATTCAATGTGAAAGAATTAATTCTAAGTTGATTCACATAATATGTTGTATTTTTTCCAGAATTGTTTGGACATAAAGTGATTGAGATATTTTATTATTTAAAAGAGGATAATTGCAGACTATTTACTTAAAGAACACCTTTACCTTGTGATGAATCCTGAGTAAACTAAATACACAAGATAACTAAAAATATGACTGTTTATGCATCTATATATATATGGATTGTTTTTGCTTGCTGTGGTTTTAAATATTTTGATAGATATACACAGCATGAATCATTAGGCTGGATAGTACTCATTGTTTGTAGACTGACAAATCATTTTAGCAAATACCAAACATCAGGATCATCACTGGAGTTGTTACACTTGATAATCACATAGCATCTGGTGTCCTTTGAGCCTTATCTTAGTAATTTAAAAATACAAAGTAATTCTTTTTATTTTAGTTTTCAAAAGTATTTTATATAAATTGGAAGTTAACATTGCATAGTATACCTAAAGTTTGCAAAACTGATTAAAATATCATGAGCACTTAAATTTGCTTTTAAACTGTTACTCCCATGACTTGATAAATAATGTGCCAGTATAAACACACCTGCAGAAAATACTAAAATAAGTATGACAAAATATAGCTGAGTAATTGCTTTATAACAGATTTATGAGGGTAGGAAAATCCATAAATGGTTGTTAAAGTTAGCTTTAGGACATTTATTTTGTGTGGTCGATGTTATTAGGAGAGAATTTAGAGCATTGCACAATTAAACCTGATAGATAGGCCATTTTACAAAGGCACTTTTAAAAAGTTATTTTGTGGATGGTGAAGTAGTCGTTTCAAACAGTACCTTTTAGTCATTAGTAAAGAGATGAGAAGGGCTCTTGTGTTTTTCCTTAGGCTTTTAACTCCCCCAGAATGTACTTAATCACTAAACATAATTGATAATAAATAATTTTGACCTGATTTAGGTTTCTTGAGAATAAACATTAAATCATATCATTCTGTGCTAGATTGTTGAAACTTTCAATGTTAGACACGGATGGGAGCTTACAAAGCATTTACTTTCACACTGCCTTTGACATTTACAGTGATTGTCAAATGTTGCATCACGTCACTTTTCAGACATGGAATTGGCTGTTTTAACATGGTTTCTGTAAGAAAATAAAATATAGAACAACTTATTTTCCCCCAAACCTTTTTATAAGTATGAAACTGCTCCTATATGGGCAGAGTAATTGTATATCTATGTTTATCTAATATATTAACACATACAAATCATTTCTTGTTAAAAGTCAGTTTGTTTAGGTCACGGAGATGAAACATTTCAGAATCAAAATTACATCAGAGTAAGGTTTAACTTTTAAGATTACAAACAAATTATCCAATGTAGTCAAAAGTTGCTCTTTTTACATATTAAGAGCTGGAGAGGCCAGGCACAGTGGCTCATGCCTGTAATCCCAGCACTTTGGGAGGCTGAAGCAGGCAGACCACCTGAGGTCGGGAGTTCAAGACCAGCCTGGCCAACATGACGAAACCCCATCTATACCAAAAGTATAAAAATTAGCCAGGCATGGTAGCAGGAGCCTGTAATCCCAGCTACTCAGGAGGAGGAGGCAGGAGAATCGCTTGAACCTGGGAGACGGAGATTACAGTGAGCTGAGATCATACCACTGCACTCCAGCCTGAGCAACAAGAGTGAGACTCTATCTCAAAAAAAAAAAAAAAAAAGAGGGAGATGGAGATACCAGAATTCCAGTTGTCCCTGTCTTACCTGATAGGTGACCTTATGAAAGTTACTTGATCTTCATTTTCTTCCTTTTGCAAAATTGAGATATTGAATAATTCTTTACAGAGCTGCTGAAGGGGTTCCTAATATGTGATCTGACACACAGTTGGCTAAGACTGATGCCTCCTTATTATTAAACTCAGATGGAAAATGTTTATGTAATTTATACAGGATAACAGGCCTGATTCCTTTTAGAGAGGATCTTGATCCGAAGTTGTTTAACTACTAGTTGAGTCATGTTATCATTATGTCATCACGTACCTTAACTCTGGACCCTCCATGAAATATGCCATTTAAAGATAGACATTCCAATCTTCCAGATAAATCAAACTTGAGCACTTTCTATGTACAAAACAGTATGCTGGGTACTATGAAGGATGTATAGGTAAAAATGATGTGGACCCCATCTTCCCAGAGCTTATTACAGCTTACCGAAGAAGAGAAGTGCACACGAATATCTATAGTATCAGCAGGATATGAAAATTAGACTCTCAAAGATAGGGCTAAGTGCTTTCAACTGAGCTATAGGAACATTATTGTCATTTCTTCAACCTTCCAACCGATATTTAAAATGTGAGTAACATCCTCACCTTGAGAAGTTCTAGAGAAATAATGGCAAACAAAATGAATAAATACTTGCTTACATGGAGCACACAGACTAATTTCAGAGAAACATAAAACAGTGACACAAATGTCTAATTTTAACTATAATATGTGCTCTGAGAGGAAAGTTAAGGTTGCTATGAAGATAGGTAGCATTCTGATATGACTGATATGATTTAGTGTCAAATTTAGGGGTAATTTCTTGAAAAAGTATTTTTTTAACTGAGCTCTAAAGAGTGAATAGTAATTATATGGGTGAAAGGGGTAGATCCCAGGGTATAATACAAACAGAACTAGAGGTAACAGGGTCTGTGGTGTCCTCAAGGATTGAAAGAAGGCCTGTAGGGCTAGATCAAGGAGAGGGAGAAAAGGTGACATGAGAAGACACTGAATTGTTACACAGCAAGGCCACGTTAAGAATTTAGCTTTCTATTTTAAGAGCAATGGGACCATGTTGAAGGATTTTAAGCAAAAACAACAACAACAACAAAAACTGTAATTTTATTATTATTATTATTTGAGATATAGTCTCGCTCTGTCACCCAGGTTGGAGTGCAGTGGCATGATCTTGGCTCACTGCAACCTCTGCCTCCCCAGTTCAAGCAATTCTCCTGCTTCAGCTTCCCAAATAGCTGGGTTTACCGGCGCCCACCACCAAGCCTGGCTAATTTTATTTTTTTTTTTTTTTTTTTTTTTTTGTATTTTTTAGTAGAGACAGGGTTTCTCCATGTTGGCCAGGCTGGTTTCGAACTCCTGACCTCAAAGTGATCCGCCTGCCTTTGCCCCCAGAGTGTTAGGATTACAGTGTTAGGCATATGAGACATTGCACCCAGCCTTTTATTTTGTTTTAATTACTCTGGCTATATCAAAAGATTGGACTAGAAAAGACCAAAATAGTAGTTCAGGTGAGTGCTGTGGGATAGCCTAGGCCAGAATGGTGGCAATAAAGATAGAAGGAGGTAGATGGAATGGATAAATAGTTATAATATAAACACTATGGAATTTGGTGGTCACTTGTGTATTTCAGGGAGGAAAGACAGGAAAGATGTAGGTTTCTGGCTTTCCAAGCAGACCTAGAGAATATTGCCATTGAAATTATGGTCCTAAGATATGTGTTGGGTGACATGCACATTGTCATAGATTGCTGGGTAGTTGCATCTGAATTGTGGATTCCTTAGTAGACAAGTGACTAGCAACATTATTAACTTTTTTTTTGGGAAAGTGGCAATGTTTTTAGAAAGGAAGAATAAGAGGAAGAGTACGCACCTTTTCTGAGTATCTGTGATATTTCAGGCATTTGTGCAAGGTACTTTGTGTACATGGGGTGAAATAAATATATGTTAGTATTCTGGTAAGCTTTAAGTTCAATAGCTAATCTACAGCAGGACTTCTGAGTCCTGCCACTATTTTTGTGCTACATCATTTGTTGTTTTGGGAAGTTGTCTTAGGCTTTGTAGGATGTTTATCAGTATCATTGACCTCTGTCCACTAAATGCTAGTAGCTCCTAGCCTTCCCCTTTTTCCCCACTTCAGTGTGACAGCCAAAATTGTCTCCAGAACCATTGTTCTACAGAATAATGTGAGATATTTAAGTGGAGGTGAAAAGTTCATAGTATTTTATGTATCCATTAAATATATTCTAAAAATGGCCCCCTTTATCACTCTATTGTTATGTCTGAAAAGTTGAAAGACGCAATGACAGGCTTTTATGTTAAACTCAATCTTTTCCCCCAAAAGAAATCATACCTAGTATTAAAATATCCTAAGACTTAATTGTTAGAGATATTATCATTCATGAGTGTCTATGTATACAACTTCTCCAATATACCAGTGACTGGATTTTGTCAGTTCAAATATACTTAGCTTCACTACTTGAGAATTTGGGCTCTTATATTTGAATAAAAATGTGTTTCTCCCCAAAGTTTTTTTTTTTCCTTTAACTCACTTCCTTACTCCATTCATATTCTCTGGAGTGTGGTGTTTACAATTCTAGTCTATCAGATCTGTTAACTGAGCTCTGCATTCAAAAAGTACTATAGATGAGAATGGGAAAAAAAAATCACCTCAATTTAAGGATTCATTAGCATTTAGCTGCTAGCAGTGAAAACATGTCTATAATTAAGCAGAAGAATTCCATAGTCAAGATGATTTCATTTTAGTCCATTAAAAAAAAGCAGTTCTCTGATATTCACTAATAGGATTGGTCCTATTGTAGATACATTTGCTTTACAATAACATATTCTATAGAGTCAATCTAAGAGTTTGTAATACTGAAATTATTTTAGACCCAAATAACATAGCAATCTTCTATCATTATATTTTTTAAAAATTAAATGCTTCTGAATGTCCATACAATTAAAGTCATAGGACAGAATGTAGTTTAAGATTCAATTTATCTGTCTCTTTGCCAGAAAGGGTTATATCTAAACTGTTGTGGCCAAATGGAAATAAATCCTATTTTAAAAGACCTCTAGAGACATCATAGTTGGCAACCAATTCATGGTTCAGTGATCTTTACTGCTAACTGCTTCTTTTCTAGACTTTCTTTAAGTTGTTCATGCTATTATATAGGCCCATTATCATCTTTTCTTCTGGCGTTAGTAGTTATAAGCATTGGCCGTTCCTGGTACTTATTAGACCTAATCTGAAGACTTCTTACGTATCTGTTCAACTAAGTTATTTTCTTTAGATGAAAAAGGTCTTTTCCTCCAACCTCTGTATAATGTGCTTCCAAACATTTATCATCTTTCTGACTCATACACATGTGCCCTGAATATGACAAGCAGATGATAGAAGATAAGAGGAATTTTCCTCCTTCCTTCTCTTCCTTCCTCCCTCCCTCTTTTCTTTATTTCCTTTGTCCTTTCTTTTACTTCCTTTCTCTCTTAACTTCTTAATTATACCTGAAGATTATTTTCTGAGCAATGTATACTCTTAGTATACAAAAGATTTCAAAACAAATACATAATTTGCAACTCTGTGATACCACATTCAAAAAGGAAGAAAGTCTTTTGTTATAAGTGGTAGTGGCTCTGTGTGTGTGTGTGTGTGTGTGTGTGTGTGTGTGTGTGTGTGTCTGTGTGAGACAGAGAGATAGACGGGGGATTCTTGTCAAAAATATACTGTTTTGATGTTTCAAAAAACATGGATATTTTGTTCAAAATATAAAGATTTCAAGTCTGAAATAATTAAAATTGATTTACCCTCAAAAAATGATTGCAGTGTTTTTTATTGCAAAAATAAATTTTTCAAGCAGCATTAAGTCTGTGTTATTACCTGTTAGTTTCCAGATCTTTTTTAAACTACAGCTAAATATTCTTAAAATATTTTTAATACGAAGAATTCTTTAAAACCAGTTTATATATATGTATGTAGTGATGATTTTAGTAGTAATGATTTAGGTTAAACAATTATTTATGGCAGTTTAAATGTAAAATCAAATGTATTTTATATCCTATTGCATATACTTCACCATTAACTGACTAACCAGTCGGAAAATTTGTACAGAGAGTTGGATATTGTCAGGAGGTCTAGAAGCTAGTCTATTGTGAATGATCTGTGACCTTGAGAAAGTTATTTAACAATTTAGGTATTCTGTTTTCTTGTGCCAAAGAAGATCAGACTGGTAAGTTCTAAGGTCACTTCCAGTGCCAGCATTTTATAGTTTTATTAGAGACAGAAACAGACAGGCTTTTGCCCTCTTTTAGCAAGAGAAGCGACTTGGGAGAGAGGTGCTTCCAACCTTAAAAGCAGAAAGGTGTGAAGTTGAGAAGGATTATGAGAAGGATAGGAGTGCAGCCTCCCATAAATGTTGAATGTTAGAAGAAATGAATGAATGGGTTCCAAGTTACTCTGCTTTTTTTTTTTTTTTTTCTGATTCTTTCTGCCATAACCAACGGGACAATAATTAAAATCTGCCTGTTTCATAGAAAGGACCATCCTCTCTGTATGGAAAGGAAATCTTTGACCTGACCTTTGGAGAAATGTGGAGAAAGGAGGAATATGGTGAAAACTTAAATAAATTCATATAATTTATTCTTTAGCAGAGAAAGTTAGGGATGGTAATTTTTTTCAAGTGAGTAAAAGGATTTTATGTAGTCAATGTTAATGACTTCTATTTGTTTACTAAAAGTAAATGAAAGGGGGGTTAAATTCTGAACAGACAGGCTTTCCTTTAGATAAGAGGATTCATTTCTTGGTAATCATAGTTGTTAAAAGCTTAAATGACCATTCAAGATAGAGTCCTTTCCAAATCTCTGATGTTTGAGAGCTTCTATGTTAGATAATGTTCTTAGATAACTTTTAAGATCCTTAATGGGCTATAAAATATTTTTCAATTATCACCTGCCATTGATGTGATATGCAAATTCATTAGCCTAAAGTTCTTAAACCCATTGGATTTTAATTAATAAAAGGATTCTACGCCTTTGGGTTGACTGCTAGTAAAAACTATAAACAAGAAAAGGGTTCTTTAAAAATTTTAAGGTCCTTTCCAATAATTATTTGGATAATTATAAAAAATAATTTTTTGTTTTTATATATAATTTTGAAATGTTTTAGGAACTTTAAATTACTGAAAATACATTAAAGTATTTAGGAATCAGTTCTCTTCTTTTCTGACTTTAAATAAGGCTTTATTTTAACTGCTTCAGCCTAATGGGATCAAATTTATTTTCACAGATTAATCCAAAAGATAATCCTGTAACTTTTTGTTGTCTCAAAGCAAAATTCTGTTGTTACAGTTTGTCAGTTCCTCTCTTTTGTAGCGCCTAAATGTTTCTTACTGTCATTTAAAAGACATCATCTGTAAGGTATCAAAAAATGTAACCACGGTCTTTCTATTCTGTGTTTTTGAGTCTGGGTAGCATAACTGGTGATGCTATAATAAACATTAAGCCTGTGTAAATGAGAAAGTTTCTTTTTGACTTTTCTAACTTGAGTGAGTGAAAAATTGTGCTTAATTTGTTTTATTTAGAATGAAAAATAAAGGCATTATTTCACTTATGTTGAAGGAAATGTGTGAATTAAAAACCTGTTTCTAAATTACCTTGAAATTTTGCATATGGGACAAAAGTATGCAATATAAATTTATCTTTGTGTTATAACTGTACTGCTTAACAACAGCCTTTAGCACTTATTTAAACTACAGGAATGTGTATCAAGTCTTATTAATTTTGATTTGTTGAAAGCTATGGAAGTTATTTATTTGAGTAAAATATATTGTAGGTTTCTACTGGGCTATTATGAAAAAGTTCTACATTTAACAGTAATTATATTTGCTTCTAAAATAGAGAGAAACAAAATAGCCATTTCCAGTATTTTAAATGTATATTATTTGAGCTTTCTCTATTAAGATGCCTAATGTTTCAGTGTTGAAAACAGAAAATGTGGTTATGATTTATAGATAAGATTATAGTTTTCTTGGTTCTCATAACTTACTTTTTGCCTTACATCGTCTCAATTAAAAATTTTCAAGAATTTAAATGTAACACCTTTTTAAAGGCTTTCTATTCAATTTATGGTCATGGGGCAGCAAAACCTGGATGCTTGTTAGAAATGCAAAATCTCCAGTCACACCTTTAACCTGTAGCATGATCATTTGTATTTTAACCAGCTCTCAGGGTGACTCATGCTTATTTGAGTATGAGAAGCATGGATTTCAATATCATAGAATATCATTGGCAGCACAAACCTTTTAAAAATTGAACTGATGATGGAGTTGTGGAATTTAACGTTCTTTTTTTTCTAAAAATGCTCAATTTTTTATTTCTGTGTAGTTTTAGCATCTAAGATTTATAGTGTTTTTTAACCCGTTACATATTAGTTCTCTAACCTGTCATCTGGTAGCAAAATGTAAAGTTATTTTTAAACGTTTTATAATTGTATAGTTCCCATCCCTTGTAGCTCTGCCATTTAATCATAGTAGAGAATTTAAGCTTCATTTCTATTTTTCTTAAATTATTCATGATTATACCTAAAATGCTAACAAATATTCATTCATGGTTAGTATGAGCCATATATTCAAATATTAACATGTTCTTTATCTTAAAAGAAGAATCATTGTTAAGTCAAATCTTATTACTTTCTGTTTCATTTTATGTTTCCTTATTTTTATTTATTCCATGTTTTCTTTTTTTGTTTTGTTTTAGTTGGGTCTGGTAAGTTGACATTTTATTGGCCATCTTCTAATCACCGTGTCACTGTGACTGGAACTTCTCTTCCCCTTTCCATCCATACCCTTCCATGTCCTTCAACCAGTCAGCCTCCATGTTTCACTTGTCATTGGCCACAAAGACAGACTGCACAGAATAAAGTCTGCAGGAAGTATGGGTAACTGTGACAAAGAGTAAAGGTAATGGGGCTATCTTATTAAATTGTGTGTGATCTGCATCCTTTTATTTCTTCTCTCCTGAAATAAGTGGTAGGATTGTATCTTGGTTAAGTATTGTTCCAATTTATATCTCATAAGATTAAACAAAAATACATGCAGAAAAGGATTTTGGTTCTTTTGGTTCAAAATATATTTGTGAATTCATGTGTGTCTATATGAGTTTTTATAACTATTGCTCAATAATAATCATTAAAAATTCTGTTGGTGAGTAATAGCCTTCCACGTAGGACTGTTTGCACTCATTTTCATTTCTGTGTGTCAGATTCACTTCATTTTATATAGGAAATAATCCCATGATGTGTCTAAAGTTTATCAAAATGTACTTCGATAAACATTTGTCCCTGTGTAAATAATGAGCCATCAAGTTTCTAAGTGTTTACCTTGGAGAATGGCCCAATTATTTTATAAGGTCACTAGAAAGCAATTTTTGGATAATTTTACATAAATATGCAAAAGGGTATGCCAGAGAATAACGTTGACCCTAAAAGAATCTCTCTCACTATTTTTAAGTTAAAAAATTACAATAGGTCAGGTGTGGTGACTCATGCCTGCAATCCTAGCACTTTGGGAGGCAGAGGTGGGTGGATCATTAGGGGCCATGAGTTCAAGACCAGCCTGGCCAACATGGCAAAACCCCATCTGTACAAAAAATACAAAAATTGGCCGGGCCTGGTGGCACATGCCTGTAATCCCAGCTACTCAGGAGGCTGAGGAAGGAGAATCACTTGAACCAAGAGGCAGAGGTTACAGCGAACCAGGATGGCACCCCTGCACTCCAATCCAGATGACAGAGTGAGACCCTGCCTCAAAAATAGAAAAAAACAGAAAAGTTACAATAATATTATAAAAGTGACTTTTCATATTAATACAGATAAGATGGATTGTTCAATAATGTAATATCTGGCTATTTGAAAAAATAGCTTTCTATATGATACCTTACAAAAAATATAAAAATAAAGAAAAAATTAAAAAATGATTAAAAAATTCAAGTACATGCACAACAAAAATAGAAAAAACAATACATGTAGACAATGAAATAACATAAAATAATAAAGATATAAAAGCACAGGATGATAATTGAGTTGAATATGTGATTTATTATGTATTGTATAATCTATATTATATAATTTTATTAATACAACAAAAATGCCTAAATAGATTAGAAAGACTTTTAATAGAATGGAAAAATAGTTACAGCCTATAGGAGAAATGGCTAAAATTGTAGCCTATCAGCAGTTCTTAGAAATCAAAAAAAATCTGAGCTCATGAGCACTAACTATACCCACAACAAATCAAATATCAACCATAAGGTGGTTTGAAGAAAAATGTTTAACATTTCAAATCAAAAAATGTTAATTAAGAGGAGAATCTGTTCTTAGTTTGGCAAAGATGTTAATGCTCAATGTTTGTGAGGTTTGGGAGAAAAGGCTATTTGTATGCGGTTAATGAAAGTATCAGTTGATTAAAAACATTCCTGAGCATGGTTTAGCTATACTTGTTAATATACCCTGGATCTTTACATATTTTCAGAACCTGTAACTCTACAGCTAGCAAATAATTTTGATTATACTTGTCAGAAGGATGTTAACATTGCCATTATTTTTAACAGTAAAAATCAGAAATAACCTAAATTTAAAACAATTGAGATTGGTTTAGTAATTAAAAGTAATTTGCATATTGTTTATTAAACGGTCTTTAAAATGATTTTTTTAAGTAGTATGACCCAATTTCTATAATAGAATTATTGGTAGCTTTTCTTTTTTTCCCCTTTGTCTAATTTTATAGATTTTCACCTCTAAACATAAATGACCTTGGTAACATGATTACGTATTTTTGATTACAGCAAGTTTACATATTGCAGCTTTCAAAAAAATTCCAATATTTCATCATAAACATCATAAACATGAAGTGGACACATATAATGAATGGCCTTCTCAGTCTAACTAGATAACAATGGCAGATTGATAGATAGAAGCATATTTAGTCCATTAAATTTTTTCTTAGAGGTACACCTACTACAACTGATATTTAACACACATGTAGAAGAGGGTTTTTAAAAGTTATATTTCTAAGACATATCTTGTGGTTGATGTCACTGTTGATGTTGGCTTCAGAATATGCCTACAAAATATAGTAAATTCGTTTCCAGGCAAATATCCTGTGTGGAAGGATTGCTTCAGGATGAATGTAGTTAGCATAAGGGTTTGTATTCCTTGTTCTCAAATAAGTCTTTGAGGTTTGAGGAGAACTGGCATTTTATAAAAGAAACATAGATTCTGGCACACATTCTTAAACATGCTTCTGAGATTTAGAAAAGAGACCACCCGAAGTTTTTTACTTAACTAAGTGGTTTGAACATTTATATTTTCCTACTCAAATTCCCTCATATTGGAAAGTCATATTCTCCCACTCATCTAATTAATCACTTGGATTTCTTTCATTGAAGCAAACCAAATTCCAGTCTGAATTTAGTTTATTATCCAGTCAATCCTTTCCATTTTTTGGTCTGATTTTGACATCAATTATTCCAACCCTTAAGAAATAGAATGCTCCTATATGGATTTGTACTGGAGGAAAATCCCCAAGCGATGATGCACTTGCCTATTATACCTGGATAATGATAGTGTTTGCTAAATTTATGAGTAATCCATTCAATCACAATCACAGTTTTTTAAAAAATTATAAGCTAGAACTTCAGTGTTACCAAATTGAACTTAAACTATGTTTCCTAACTTCATATTTTCTTCCCTATAAGTTAGAGGACATTTGAAAGCCTGTGACCTGATTTTTCAGGTCTCCTATAATTTTCTAGTCAAATGTTATAATTTCTACTTAACCTCAATTTAAAAAACAAAGATTGTAGAAGAAGGAGCCCTAATCTAGAAGTTAGGAGATCTAATTACTTTCTTCAGTTTTGCCACCATGCAATCATCAAGTCGTTTTACATTTACTTTTTTTTAAGGAGGTTTTATATTTGAAATATACACATATTTTTAATATGTATATTAAATAGCCTTTAATTTTTTTTATGACCTACAAATGTAAATACCCAGAATTAGGGACATTTGTCTATTTTATTAAAATTTATAAATTGATAAAATCTATATCTTTATATATTTTATATATATCAAAATATATTTTATGTATATATGTAATTAGATGCAACTGACCAAAAATATTAAGCAAAAGACAAATATCAACTACCCAACCTTCATTAACAAATAAATTAAACTATTGTGAGCAGACTGATGACATTTGTGAACAGAATCTGAATGTTATCTGATTCATATTCACTTTAAGGAATTTCCCTTAAGTGACTGATTTAAGCAACTCAACATACTTTTAAAGGGAAGATTAGAAATAATGGAAAAGTCTTAAAAAGTAGAGTAGATGAACCCTGTCCTGTAGAAACTGTTAAATGTCACTTGAAACATTCATTTACTCCAATGTAAACTGAGACAAGAGAGAATAGGTGTTTAAGACAGCTGTTAAGAAATTAATTTGAAAAGTGTAAACAGTAGTTAAAAAGACTTACTTTTGGTGTACAGTTTTCCAAGCCCAAGGCTCAGCCCAAAAACAAGTATCTTTTTTTTTTCCCAGAAGTGACACCATCAGCACACTTAATGTTTTCAGCTACTGTTGTATTCAATGTAATTGACACAATTTTCTGACACTCTGTTTGCTGCTGGATGAAGTAGCCATTTAAATCGTTATAAATCAAACACTTTGGACAAAGCTGGCAGTATTTATAATGTCAGGATGAGCAGATGTTTCTAATTTGCCCTCATTTCCATATATATTCTGTTTGAACATGCCTTTGCCTATGTAAATGAAAGAGGCATTTGACTCCACTATTGCTTTAAATTCATTTCTATTCAAATAATTGGACTGAAGGTTTTAAATGTTAATAATTTGCATGGTAGCACTTCAGGAGATTTTGAGTTAAAGTAATTTTAAGACCTGCCTGCATCAGGAGAACCTTCTGTGTATGATTCAAGCTTTAAGCAGATCTAAATGAGAAAAGATCATATTTATTCATACACAATTCAGGTATATTTTGAATGTATAGGATCAAATTGTAGCTTTAGAATTCCTTTCAATATGTGGGTTAATCTTAGGAGGTCAGGTAATAAAAAACTTCATATAACAACTCTATTTCTTTCTCTATGAACTTAATATTTTAGTTTCAAATTAAGGACAATAATTATGATTAATGTTTTATGTAACATTTATAAAATAACGGCAGCATTTAGAATATAAGTAATTGTCTCAATTAGGACAGTAACTGCATGCTTTTTAATTCAGTATTATTTGTTTCATCTTCTTTAGAACCTCCACATTTTGTTGTGAAACCCCGTGACCAGGTTGTTGCCTTGGGACGGACTGTGACTTTTCAGTGTGAAGCAACCGGAAATCCTCAGCCAGCTATTTTTTGGAGGCGGGAGGGGAGTCAGGTACCACTTTCTTCCATTTTTTTTTTTTAAATCAGCGAAGATGGTTGCCAAGATGTGTGAGAAGAAAAACCAACATATCACTTAGTCATGCAGCTGTCACAATAAGAGAACTGAGAAATCTGAGTGTCCAGAAAATTTTAGTAATGAGAAGGAAAACAAAATTGTCTTTACTGCTTGAATTCTGAAAGCAATTTTCTCTACTTAGTTTTGGTACACAAGGTATTATGTAAAGTTTACCTTTATTTCCAGTTCAACCGCTTTAAAATGAAAAGAAACACTTCTTTCTCAACATTATTCAATTAATTATCATTTGTATTATTCGGGTATCAAATTATATATTTAAAAAGACTCATGTACATTTAAAACAGATGATAACTATTCAGTGATTTCTCAGAAAGCTTCAAGAATCTAAATTGCCTCATGAATCATTACCCTATATGAAATTCTCTTTAACAGAGATGCCATGTTAAATATATTTGTTATATTCAAATGTGTTGAAAACTATCATATGTGGTCAACATTTGCTATCAAATATGACTAAATATTTTATGAACCACAATTTTTTATGTATATGAAAACTGAAATACAGAGATTTGTACTCTTTCAAACTTTAAGTTCATTATTGGGCTTCCGTTTAATAAACAGAAAATCTTAGAAGAGTTTAAAATATCTTTTTGTCTCATCTCTTAATGATTTGCCTTCTTCAATAAAACAAAACGTAGTAACTCATGCTTGTAATCTCAGCACTTTGGGAGGCTCAGCCAGGAGGATCTCTTGACCTCAGGAGTTTGAGACTAGCTTGGGCAACATAGTGAGACCTCATCTCTACAGCACATTAAAAATTAAAAAAAAAAATTAGTGGGGCATGGTGGTGAATGTTTCCAGTCACAGCTACTCTGGAGGCTGGGGCAGGAGGATCACTTGAGCCCATGAGGTAGAGACTGCAGTGAACTCTGATTGCATCACTACACTCTAGCCTGGGTGAAAGAGCAAGACCCCGTCTCAAAATATAAGTATATAAAACAGAATGTTTCCCTCTACTTCTTTCTGATATGTGTAAATAAACGATTCTCATTTATTTTTAATAGTTATTTCTGGCCTTTTTTTTATTTTTGCTTAAATCAATTGTGGGTGTTTGTTTCATGGTCTTGTTTCTAATGTGCTCTTATAAATAACAGGTCATTTACTGACTGCATTTAATATTTCGTCAGGAATGCTATCAAGTTCACTTTTGCTTTCACTTCAGTAGCCAAATATTGATTTGATTATGGTATATAGGCCCTTATTTGAGTTCTAGAATCTTGATGGGTCCTAACACATTCCATTTGGCCTCAAAGAACTAAATTTGCTGACAGCAAATTAGAGACAAGAAAGAATGAAATACTTTAATAGAGCAGGAAGAATTTTAAGTGCATTTTAGAAGGAAATCTTTGTAGCAATAATAGTAAATCTACTGGAACCTCTTCTTAATAGAGTAATATTTTGATGATTCATTTAAGTTATTTAAACATTACATCAAATTTTCAGATAATTTTGATTTAGCTCAACAGTACAACTCATTTTTTTCCTAAAATGTTGTCATTGGACATATATCCATGGAATAATACTTAAATCTTTATAAAATAATGTATGTTAAAAGGCACCAAAACTTTTTAAAAGAATCTATTTTGTTGTGATAGGGAAAATATTAGTATTTTTTGGTTCATGAAATTCAATACCATGATCTACTATTTTGTGTGAAATATACAGTAACTCTATGAAACATGATTTTTTAATTCAGTATATGAATTTTAGAAAATCTATAACAGATATTCTCACTATTTAACAGGAGAGACAAGATATATGTTAAAAGTTTGGTATAGATTATCAAACATTTACAATGGTTAGCTAACGGAGATGCTTATTGTGGTCCCAAAATAGTATCCTTGAATTTAATTTGTCAGAATTTGTTTACATTTTAGTTTTTTAATATATTAAAGGTCTTAGTATTAATAATTCTAGTAGTCATATATAGATGAAGCAAGACTTTTGTCTTTGTTTTTCTAAATATGTAATTTTTTTACTATAATGATAGTTAATATTCTTATGTATCTAGTATTGCATAAAAACTGATTGATAGAAAAAATATATATTAGAGTTAATTCAATTTTCAAATAACCCTATTTGAGGTTAGATTATTAAACCAGATATTTATGTGCATGGACATGTATGTATGTGGGTATGTGATAGAAGAATATTTAGCTTATTTTTGTATGTATATATAGACAGATAAATGTGTATCCGTTTGTGTATACTTTCATATGTATGTTTTTAAATGTAAATGTTTAAATGCCAAAATATTGGAAACTAACAACCTATTTTTATTTTCCTCCCTCTCAATTTCTGGGTTCTAGAATCTACTTTTCTCATATCAACCACCACAGTCATCCAGCCGGTTTTCAGTCTCCCAGACTGGTGACCTCACAATTACTAATGTCCAGCGATCTGATGTTGGTTATTACATTTGCCAGACTTTAAATGTTGCTGGAAGCATCATCACAAAGGCATATTTGGAAGTTACAGATGGTAAAGTGTAAAGCATTTTATTTCAAAATGTCCAAGTTTGGCTGAGGATCCAAAGAGGGTGCCAGTAGATATGTTTTTTTCCAACTTTATACCTTTGTTATGGCTATTTTGGTGTAAAACCAAAGAGGGTGTTGATATAATGATAAGTATTCTTATTTTGACTTAAATGTATTATAAATTTATTGCATCCAGTCAGATTCATAAAACATAGCAATTATCTAAGGAGAAGTTTAGCTGCACCTAGGAATGTTCCTGTGTTTTGGAAAACAACAAATTATTTTGTAATCTCTTAATGTAAATTACCATATCTTCTCTTTCCTCTATAATTTAGGATATAAGATGAATCTTTAGGTCATAAGCCCAAAATCTAACAGCTCACAACTTTTGATAATGAACAAGTTTTCTTCAATGTGATTTTATTCTGCCAACTCCCCTAAATATGTTCAATTAATGCCAAACCTATTATAAAACACAGTACTGAACAAAATCTCCGAACTGTAAGATGAACAGTAATGATAATTTCAGAAGATAATGAAAGAAGAAAAAAAAACACATATAAATTTGTTTTATTTTCTATATATGTATTTTTCTTTCATATCTTATTTCACATACTTACATGTAAACGTATGTACATG